>JAJEJO010037570.1:0-17033 GCA_020662805.1 Glaucomys volans
GGGGGGTAAAATTAATAACAATGTGTGACAGATACCATTGCCCTGTGTACATGCATGAATGCACAGATGGTGTGACTCTACTTTGTGTACAACCAGTGAAACAATAGCTGTACTCCATTTGTGTTCAATGAATCAATAAGTAAATAAAAGAATAAATAAAAAAAAGAACTTAGTCTCTTAAATCATTACAGAATTGATTCATTAGATATCCAATAAACATTTTTGTGCCTCTGACTTTTGTAAAATTTTGAGATTTTTTTGTTTGTGATTTATAACAATATCCGAGTCCTTCCTAATTTGGATAGCTGCTGGGCTATCCCTGATGATAATTTATAGTTTCTTCAAAGGATTTAACTGGTTTCAGCAATTTGCTAAATTGGAATTGGAATGAGTTGATACATCTTGACCACTCTCTTACAACTCCATCCTGTATGTTCCTATGCTTTTTAAAATCTACACATTTACTGCATAATGGAGTTAGGTGGGCAGAAGAAACGCACAGCCATGGTCTCACATCCTGTTCTGATTTAAATGATTGGTATGTATAGCTTATTTCTTCTGGACTTCACTTTTCTAGGCCAGGATACACAGAGAGGACACATTCTGATCCATTTCATAAGTGTTCAGATGTAGTCTACTGATGTTCTGTCATGAGTGGGTATGATGTGATCTACAGCAAAACTTCATAACAGTTTAATAATCATATTTTATAATCTTGTTCATAAGTAAACATTATCAAATGATTAGCTTTTCTAGGTATTACATTATATAACAGAGAAAGAAATGATATGCTTAAAATCTAATTACACTACCTAGATAATTTAGAGAAGAGGATAACTGAGCAATGTACCTGTGAAGGAGGACTGGGAAAGAAACCAAACACAGATTATTTGTGTACCTACTTATGTTACACATTTGGCATGAATCCAACTCATGGAACAATTTCAGTTACCATTTTACCTTTGGTTTACATTTACTTTTAAATTTAATCCAGGCCTTATATTATATAGCTTACTTAATGCTGTTTAACTCCTGGAATACAACACAGTTGTACTTCCCCATTCATCACTATTTATCCTGCTGAATAGCATCCTCCACAGAACTTACTCATTTATTCCCGTAACACCCCAGTCCTTAGGGGCATCTGATGACTAAATGCTACATTGTTGGTGGGACTGTAAGTTAGTACAACCACTATGGAAAAAAGTATGGACATTCTTCAAAGGACTAGGCAAGTAACCACGGAAGGAGCCAGATGTACCACTTTTGGGCATTTATCCTGAAGAATTAAAATCGTCATACTACAGTGATACATGTAAACTTCTGTTTGTAGCAGCACAATTCACAATAACTGAACTATGGAATCAACTGAGGTTCTCATCAACAGATGAATGGATAAAGAAAATGTGATACACACACGCAAATGGAGTTTTATTAAACTATAAAGATAAATGAAATTATGTTATTTGCCGGAAATGGATAGAACTTGAGACTATTATGCTAAGTGAAATAAACCCAACTCAGAATGTCAAAAAAAAAAAATCCTAATGATGGACCTCATAGAAATACAGCAAGCAATCATGAAATTCATTTGGAGGAATAAGAGACCCAGAATAGCTAAAGCAATTCTTAGCAAGAAGAGTAAGCAGGGGGTATCACGATACCAGACCTTCAACTATATTACAGAGCAATAGTAACAAAAACACCATGGTATTGGCACCAAAATAGACAGGTAGAGCAATGATACAGAATAGAGGACACAGAGACAAACCCACATAAATACAGGTAAAATATTCTTATGAAGAAAAAAATTGAAAAGAAAAATTTAAGAATTTCGTTCACTGTTTCTTTTTAAAAGGATATATTCTGTGTAGCTTGAGAAGAACATGTACAGAGAGTCAGATGACCTAAGCTCAGTAGGAACTGAAACTGCGTGTCTGCTCCAGGGATTCTGGTTGCCTTCCAGGAATTCACATCAACCTCAGACCTCCATGAAATTGCACACAAATCACATATTGGCTGCTGTTAACTAAAAATATTTACCAAGGTAATTGTCACCTTCTGGTTTTCTGGAATAGCTGTGCTGAAGAATTTCAATGTCTGTTGCTCCTGTGAGATTCTTTACAACAACACTGTAACCTGCAATATCATGTTACACATGTTCAATTTCACAAAAGCAGATGTCCGAGAGGATATTACTGCTAATGAATGATACAGTCAGTCCTAATTTCATTTTACCTTTAACAAATGAAACTGGCTATTCCTTTTGAACCAGTACCTTAATAAATTAGTAAGGACTGGGAAAAAGCAGCTGTTGTCTAGAAGTACATAGAGTTTCAGATTCTTAAAGTTTAACTCTTCCTAATTTTTTATTTTTAAAGTTCTCTTTTTACTTCCTTTTATTATCACTATTATTATTTTCGGAAATAAGGATTGAACACAGGGACCCTCTACCCTGAATTACATCCTCAGCCCTTTTTATTCTTTATTTTGAGACAGGGTCTACGTTGCTGAGGCTGACCTGAAATCTTCTTGCCTCAATCTCCTGTCACTGAAATTACAAGCATGCACCCCCACGTCCAGCATAGAATTCTTAACATAGAATACAGTGAAGCTAATATGTTAGCACCTTAAATGCTTAATTAGCATATTCATTTTAAGTTTGACTAATGCATTTAGATTTTCTATTGAGAAAAATACGGACTTTCAAGTGCTATTCTCAAATCCAGGAGATACCAGTACAATTGGTCTTTTCATGTGATCATGTGAACAGTCAGTAAACAGTAAATTTCATTGCTGAGAAATAATAATACTAATAAAGAAAAAGCTCAAGCTCTTTCATAAGCTTTTAGTTTTTAGTGTTACCTGGAATCCCTATATTTATTTATCCCCAACAATCTGGAATCCCTGTATCTACCCCCCCTCCATTTTACATTGCTCCTAAAAGTCTATTGATAAACAACTTATAAGGAAAATTAAAAGTTTAGTGGAAGTAAATAAAAGTAATACCTCTATTTTATGAGATCAAATTCAATAAAGAAAAAGAAGAAATACTACATCAAATATACATTAAACAAGAAACAGAAACACAGAAATATTCTATTCCTGACACAGAAACATTCATATTACATAGTTATCCAAATACTCTCAGGGAAGTATATAATTGATTATGTTCTAGTTATGTTAATCTAAGTTTTTCTTTGTCCTTTCTTATTAGGATTTTCCCCTACTTAATAAATGAGTGACAGAAATTGTAGTATTTCTCATGCACTAAATTTTAAAAGCACTGGATAAACTTAAGAAGTGAAAGTTTTATAAAAGCTTAAATTAGTGATCTCGATGTCAGATCACCTTGAATATTCTTACAGTGCCTTTTTCTATCTCTTTAAGAAATCCCATTTTAAATATAATGTGATAAATGGTTGGTAGAGTCTGCATATACCTACATACATATTAGTTGTACACTTCAAGAATAGTATCAACTCACCTTCTCTTCACTATAAAATATTCCAGTTCACTCCTTCCACTCTGTCTGCTACAATTTTCCAGGAAAGCTAGTTTGACACATTGCAAAGGCAACAAGATGAAGGTGACCAGCAGGGGGCACAGTTTCTGCAAGGTTAACTATTTATCCTAATCTGAAATATGTGTTTTTATCCTCCAAAAACATACTTTCAACAGACTGTGATAAGTATGTGTCATTGATTATACAAGATCAAATGTGGGTGGCTTTCATGAAGCAATGAATAAAAACACCTAGAAAAATAGTATGTTAAATTATCTAATAAGTACCACCAGCATGGAAGAGTAGGAAGGGTTCTACACTTACTTTATAGATACAAATATAATCTTTGAGTTTTAAGTTATACCTCTTTAATTGAAGTAATTCATAATAACCTAACAAATGTTCAAACACATATGAACACAATTTAATGCTGAAAAACTTAGTTGTAAATAATACACTTTTATTGTGCAAGGAAAGTTTTAATGGTCTGCTTTTCTTTCATAGAAAAGAAAAAAATGTCCAGAAAATTTTAGAATGGAAAATATCTGAGATATTCTCATAACCATTTTGAGTAAAAATGATATCATGGTCACATATCAGTTATTAATATCTATAATTCAGATACTGCTTGAGAAATCAAATGTGATGATAATTATGATCCAATATTTAAGTTAATAGTTACTACAGTGATGCAGCCACATCAATGTTCATAGCTGCTCAATTCACAATAGCTAGATTATGGAATCAACCTAGATGCCCTTCAGTAGATGAATGGATAAAGAAACTGTGGTATATATACACAATGGAATATTACTCAGCCATAAAGAAGAATAAAATTATGGCATTTGTAGGTAAATGGATGATGTTGGAGACTGTTATGCTAAGTGAGATCAGCCAATCCCAAAAATCCAAAGGCCGAATGGTCTCTCTGATAAATGAATGATGATACATAATGCGGGGCCAGGGGGAAGGGTGGCAAGAATGGAGGAAGGATAGATAGCATAGAGGGAAGGGGAGGGGTGGGGTCGGGTGGGGGAGTAAGAATAATAACAGAATGAGACAGACATCATTGCCCTGTGTGCATGTATGAATGCACAGTGGTGTGACTCTACTCTGTGTGCAACCAGAGAAACAATTGCTGTACTCCATTTGTGTTCAATGAATCAATAAGTAAATAAAAAAATAAAATAAAAGTTAATATATCACAAAAAATAGTTTCATTCTTTGCCTTTAATCAATGTTTTCAATATTAATAACAATCACAAAAGCTAGACCAGGTGAGACCAAAAAAAAAAGTGGTTCAAATTATAATAACTTAAAGCAAGTATCCTGAAAAAAAACATATGTACATACATTGTAGATTACAAGAAAATTCATTCGATAGGGGACTATTCACACATCTTGGTCAAATAACACTGAATTTACTCTTATTCTTATAATGCAACTATTGTATTTTTAAGAATTAGATTTGTCTGGGGTGGGTGAATTCATTAATTTAAAAGTACATTTGGTATAAGATGTAATTTTTTATATTTAGGAAATATTTCCTTCATAATCAGTGTGAACTGAAGGTATAGAGTACACAAAACAAGAGCAAACTGTTACTACTATACCTTCATTGTGTACTCTACTACTACTACTACATTAGATGAAAGGGAAAATTAGAAGCAAATACACAGCTTACCACAATGGGCACTGTTGAAGACACCTGCCATTGTCCTCATGAAGAGTTATCTCCACCACATACTCCACATTTGTCTATCTTGTTCTTAGAGTTTAACACATGATCACAGCCAACTTGCTTCAGAACACAATTAGTACAATTAAGATACTCCTTGAATGTACATAAGAAATGATGGTAGGCTAGAGAGAGGAATTTAACAAAGTTATTGGTTAAATGTCATCATAGAAGGTCACAAAGTAGCAAAAGCAGTTTAAAACCTGAATGACCATAATTTTCTACCTTTTTAGGAAGCTCACACCATCTTCACCTTGATTCTGAATATCATAAGCAGAACAAAATCAGCAAACAGTGCTTTATGAGTCATTATTAAATGACAGAGAATCGCCTAGTAACAAATCTAATCACATTCCTATACATAGCATGATATAAAAATTACTTTATTGAAATTCATAAGAACGTACCAGGAAGCCACACAAGGAACATTTGGTTAGAGAAAGAGAAGAAAACTATTGTTATTAAATCATTATACACATATAGAAACTTCTAGTTTACTTACCCAACATAGGTTTTGAACACAGATGTCATTGGTTTCCTTTCCACAAGGGGTACCATCAGCAACCCTATCCTTCAGTTGGTAGAAGTTAGTGGTTCTGGCAACCCGACAATAGAATTTCAACAATCTTTTATGGCAACTATAAAAATTAAAAAGGAGTCAGTTTGGGGGTGTAAAATAATAAAGCCATTTGTTCTTAGGTCTCAAAAACTTTTACATCGAAGATATTATAATTACTTACTCCCACTGTCCTTTGGAAGTCACCTCACATTAGGGGAAAGATCACTGATGTTGAAATGTTTACCATCAAAATCAGAGCACTCCTTCTCTCGAAAGTCTTGCTTGCCTTTTGGGCGTGAATCAGTGTTACGTGATCGAAATTTCATCCTGCGACTCACACAGTACTTTCCTCCATTTCTTGGCCTAGTCAAATGCATTACATTTTAATGCACATTAGCATAATATTGTGTCTGCCATTTACTTCTATACCTGTTCCATTCTTTTCCAGGATCAGGAAAACCACCGATGTTCCACTAATATAAATTTTTAAAAGGAAATATGTAAAGGTGATTTTTAAGCAATTCTCTGACTAATAGACTAAAAAAAAATATCCACCTTCAGGTGGACACTGAAGCCTGGAAGGCAGAAATGTATCTTATTTTTGACAAGATTAACTAACAAAAAGTAATGATGGACTTTTGTTCTAAAACATGAAACTGAAATCTGTTCACTTTCTGGGGGGAAAAAGACATGAAGTGAGCCAAAGACAATAAAAAAGGAAGACAGCATGTTAAAAAGAAGTATATATGCATCTCCATTTGTATATACTTATTGCCACTCAGTTTGAGGAGTTTCATGGTATCAGTCAATATTGAGCTTTATTTCAACTTAATGCTGTAAGATTAAAACTCTTCAGAATTTTGGAATATAAAGATTTATAGTATAATGTAGCTATTCTAAAGTTCAAATGAGTTGTTAGATTTTATTCAGAGTATGTCACATTTCTGCATTAAAAATTCTTGTTAATACCTCATTAAGGAAAGAATGTCACACTGCTTGCCAAGTTAGATATCATGTATACAACAGAAATATTCCAGTAAAAATATTCATGGGATATCTAGCTCTTTTGCTTATTCCAGTGAGGGGGAAATACATTTATTTATTGACCTAAAGACAATGATGCATCTACAACATGAACAGAGAATGGAAATGTGATGCATAAAATTATGCAAGACAATAAAAACTACCAACCAAAAGGAATGGACCCACCTTTTGATCCAGTTATCCCACGCCTTGGTTTATACTCAAAGGACTTAAAATTAGTGTAGTACAGTAACGCAGCCACATCAATGTTTATAGCAGCTCAATTCACAATATCTAGATTGTGGAACCAACCTACACACCCTTCAACAGATGAATGGATAAAGAAACTGTGGTATATATACACAATTGAATATTATTCAGCCATAAAGAAAAATAGAACTATGGCATTTGTAGGTACGTGGATGGAATTGGAGGGTATCATGCCAACTGAAATAAGCCAATCCCAAAAAAACAAATGTCAAATGTTTTCCCTGATAAATGGACGATATATAAAATGGGGATGGGGGTGGGGGTTGAAAGAAGAATGGGGGAATTTTAGATTATGAGAGGGAAATGGGGAGGTATGAAAGATGGTGGAATGAGACAGACATCATTACCCTATGTACACATATGATTACACAAATGGTATGAATATACATTGTGCACAACATAGGAACAAAATGATGCACCCCATTTGTGTACAATGAATCAAAATGCAGTATGTAAAAATTAAAAATTTAAAAATGTATATGTTCATGCTCATTATTTTACTCCCAAGATATTAATCCTATCTCCCACTCTTTTAGATAACTTTCTATATTTCATCCAAAGTCTCAGATGACTTAATTTCTTACTTTCACTGATAAAATGGAAACTGAGAGAAGAATCTGACCACAATTTCCTCCCACTCCTACCCAAACAACACCATCTGCACCCAGACACTCATTTGGCGTCTATTAGTGCACATGAAAACTCCAAGATCCTAAAAGAAGTCAATCCCTCCACCTGTGCCCCTTTTCCCATCTCTTCTCATAAATCAAAACATCACTCTAGCAATTCTCCCTGCCACCTGTCCTTTATCATCATTGCATGGTGATAGCTAATCAAAGTGTCCATGCACTACCCTCAATGAGGAGTTAAGTACAGAACAGAGAGTTTAGAAATTTTTTTATGCACATGATGCTGGGGACTGAACCTAAATCTTGCACGTGCTCTACCACTGAGCTACATCCCCAGCCCACTTAGAAACTTTTGTAAGATTCTAACAGAACATGTTTGTTTATTAAATAATTTGAAGTTGGCTTGCATTTATTTTTTAATTGTGGTAAAATACACATAAAATTACTATCACAGTGTGCACAGTTCAGTAGTATTAAGTACATTCACTCTGTTGTACAGCATTCTCCAGAACCTTTTCATCTCATAAATCCCTGTACTCATTAAAACTCTCATTTCTCCCTCCTTTTACTTCCTGTTAGATACCAGTATACTTTCTGCTTCTATGAATTTGACTATTTCAGACACTTCATATAACAAGAATCACATAGTATTTGTCTTTCTGTGACAGGCTCATTTCACTTGGCATAATGTTGCCAAGGACCACATTGTTGCATGTGTCAGAAGTCCATTCCTTTTTAAGGAATACTACAATGGAATATCATTCCTTTGTAATGTAATTCCTTTGTAATCATTCCATATATTAGTCCATTTGTGCAAGGCCCCACCTCCCAATATTATTACAATTAAATTTCAACATGAATCTTGGGGAACACATTCAAATTATACCATATATATATATATGGTATAATATATGGTATATAATATATTATATATAATATATGGTATATATATTATATGGTATATATAATATATACATAATATATGGTATATAATATATATATGGTATAATTTGAATGTGTGATATATATATATATATATATATCATTTTATTTATCCACCTCTCCCTCCATGGACACTTGGGATGCTTCCACCATTTGGCAATTGTTAATAATACCACTAAGAACATAAGTGTACAAACATCTCTTCAAGTTCCTGCTTTCAATTCTTTGGAATTTAGTCCCAGAAATGGAATTTCTGGATCATATAATGATTAGTTTCTTGAGGAAAGGTCAGATTGTTTTCCACAGAAAATTTTGGCATGCATTTCTAGCATCTTTTTCATTTTATTTTTCCAGTCAATCATTTTTACTTTTTATAAAGGTATCAGTATATCAGTAATCACAAATTTTGAAAAAAAATCTAATCCTTTACTACAGATAGTACTTCATTAGATCACTTCCAATAATATGCAAACACACTCAAAAACAATGGCAACAACAAAACCTTTCTTAGCTCTCCCTTCCCCCACCAGCTCTAGTACTTTCCTCCAGTCTATTCTCACTGTCCATCACACGCTGCCTATTTTCTCATAACCTCACCCCAGTCAGGCTTTTATGTCCCACTTCCACATGAACCTGCTCATGTGTGGGTCATGGATGCCTCTGCACTGCTATGCATCAGTGGTCAGTTTTCATTCTCTGTCCTCCTTGATTTATCAGCAGTATGTGACACAGTTAATCACTCTTCCTATTTGATATACTTCCTTTCCTCTTCTTTTCTAGGACCATTCTTTTTCTTTTTTTTATTTTTACAGACTGCATTTTGATTCATTGTACACATTCTTAATCCTGGAACATGCTTGGTTTTTCTTCCTTCCTAAATGATGAATCCTTCCCAAGTATCTTCCACTACTTTTCATTTGTCTTTGTGATCTCTTAATATTGGAACATCTCCAGACTCATACCCTTTACTCTTTTCTATGAACAACCACTCCCAGTCCAGATCTCTCTCCTGCACTCCATATTTGTACACCTAGCAGCTTACTCATCTTTGATTGTCTAAGAAGCATTTCAAAACACTGGAAATTCAAGTTGTGCCCCTCCCAGCAAAACCTGCTTCTCTTGAATCCATCTAAGTTGTTCACTGTAGGTGAAAAACCTACAGTCATCCTGCCTCTGCTTCCTCATCAAATTGTGCTCATTAGCAAAATGTTTGGGTTCCTTCTAAACTACATTAAGAATTGACCTTTCCTCATCCTCATTGCTCCCACTCCGGCTTGAGTCACCAGTGTCTCTCACTTCTGTCCCTGCAATAGATACCCTCTGTTTCCACACCTCTTCTCTACAGTTCAGCCTCAACATGGTTGCCAGAAGGATCCTTTTCAAAACCAGTTTTTAAATTAAGTCAAATCAGACGATGACTCTCCTCAAATCCTTCAATTATTTTAATTTATGTAAACACTAAGTATTTAGAGTGTCTTCAAGGCTCTACAGAATATTTCCCCAGTGAGTTCCTGCAAGTCTCTCTCTTCAGTCTACTCCAATTGTGAGGTGCTGTACACTCTGCCCTGAACATTCCAGGCTCCTCCAGACTTAGCAGTTCAGCTGTTCTCTTTGTCTGAAACTAGATTACCCCAGATATCCTCATAGCTGATTCCCTTACCTTCTTCAAGAGAGTTCATTTGGCAACTTTGTGGAAGGTCTAGTTTGACTACTATATTTTAAATTGCAATCTACCTTCTCCTATTAGAAAACTTATATTTTCTTCCTGCTTTATTTATATTGTCTATGGCATTGATTAGTTTCATGGCACTATTATATATTAATTATTTACACTTTTCCTAATTTGTCCCTAGGATGTAAACTCTGGGAAAGAAGGGATAACATCTGTTTTATTTCCTCATATGTCTTTAGCATCAAGAATAGTGCTTAATATAGTACACCCTTGAAAAACCTTTGTTGAATGAAATAACCCTATTTTTAATTTTATCAGCAGGGGAAAAAATGCTTTGTGCCTTCCATTAGAACAAATTGCCTAATAGCCTAAGGCTGTTAGAGTGAACAAAAACGAAGTCTCAGAATAGAATGTACTATGTACAATGATTTTGTGGGAATCTACCAGAAACAATTAAACTAATTCTTATGTTCTCATCCATATATATGGATATATATATATATATATCCATACATATAAATGGAAAGAGAGAGATAGCTATAGATATCTGTTGCTCATCTCTATTTATATATAGATAGATATAGATATTGTTATCTATAAATATCTATAGATTCATATGCACGCATATAAACATACACATCCACATGTAATTATATATAATGAGAGAACAGAGCATGAAAAAGTTAGGTTATACTATTCATGTAATACAATTAACTCATATTCAGATGGGTGCACAATGGCTTCACACTAACTGCTTTACTACTGAAAGTATCTAATACAGACTCACTTGTAAGATATTCACAAAATAAAGGGACTAGAGGACAGTGTTAAGGCAAAGTTTATTTATTTATAATGTCCCATCAACAAGATGTCAATTTGATACTGAATACAGACAACATATAGGGCTCACTATTTTCTATTGATAAATAAAGGGAATATATATCTATCATGTACCACATGTTGCTACCCTAAATGCCACCTGTTTTTAATTTTCACAGGCTTTAAAACACATCTCACTATCTCATCACTTTGACCTAGAATCTCAACCATGCCCACCTTTCCATCTCAAGGGGGGATATTCAAATGACTAGTAACCAAATAAAATGATGCTCAAGATAGATAATAATCAGGAAAATACAATTAAAACCACAATGAAGTTTCATTTTGAGCCTATTAGAATGGCTAAAAAGTTTTTAAAAGATTATCAGATTAAATCTGGAAAGGAATGCAGAGTAACTGAAAATTCCTACATTGCAAAAGTGTAAAGTGTTGCACATACTTTTGAAAAATTGTTTGGCACTTTTTTATGAAGTTAAACGTATGCACATTCTATGACCCAGCAAGTCTACCCCAAGAGAAACACAAACATGTCTACAAGGAGACTTGCACAGAGAAGGTCACAGAAGCTTTAGTCACAACAGCCCCAAGTCAGAAAGGATCCAAATGCCCATAGACAAGAGAGTAAGTAAATGATGTGTATTTGGACAACTGAATTTCACTTCTGTATAAAGGGACAAGTGCTGATGCACACACAATAATGCAGATGAAGCTGAAAACACGTTGAACAAAAGAAATCTGATCTGCGCTTCTCTGAAAATGTACACCGTTTCCACTTACACTAAGATTAAGAACAGGCAAACTCATCTATAGAGATAGAAATCAAAACAGGAAGTGTCTTTGGAGAGACAGGAAATGATCCAGAAATAGGGGAGACTGAACTTTTCAGAATGATTTGAGTGTTCTAAGTTTGATTGAGATATTGGCATTTATATTTGTTATAACCTATCAGACTGTAAATATAAGATCTAGCCGGGTGTGGTGGTGCACACCTGTAATCCAAGCGACTTGGGAGGCTGAGTCAGGAGGATTGCGAGTTCAAAGCCAGCCTCAGCAACTTAGCAAGGCCCTAAGCAACTCAGTGAGACCCTGGCTCTAAGTAAAATACAAAATAGGGCTGGGGATGTGGCTCAGTGGCCGAGTGTCCTTGAGTTCAATCTCTGGTTCCAAAAAAAAAAAAGAAGAAAATAAGATCTACCCATTGTACTCATATGCCTCTGTTTCAAAAAATAATGTTCATGCTCAAATTGAATTAAGCTACCCAATAAATTATCTATTAATATCTCTTGATATTTGTAAATATCATTTTGGCCACCCGACATTAGTCCTAAAAATTCATACACTAAACTTGAAATTTTGCTAAGGAACAGAGCAAGGTCTAATCTAGATGTGAGTCAGGTGAACAACTTGGAGAACACTTCTTATTTAATGGTCTAATAACCAATAGATCAGCATTCTCATTTCAAAAAGGTCCTTGTCTCTCCTCAAACTCAGTCAGTAACTCTCACAAATGCAACCCTTTCCTTTAAAAAGTTAGTTACTGATACCAATCAGAGGAAATGAGAGGGAAAAGAATAAAAGTTTTAAAAATAATTCTTGCCCCCTAAATAAAAATGCCATACCAATTAAAAATCAAATGTTTAGATTCAGTGCTAGTTAAACTGAAAAATTCCACTAACATTTGATCCTATAATTATAAAATGGGAATTAGTGTTACACCATTTCAATAAGTACTTCAGCTACTAAATTGCTGAAGTTCCAAATAAAATTTTAGTAATGAGTTCAATTGTGATGTGAGCAATAGTTAAAGGAAACACCTTTCTTTTGGTGATTCCAAAGCAAAATAATAGCTGGTACAAAAATTTTCACGAAGCAACGTGGGGAAGATGCAAACTCAGCTACTGAATTGACTTTAGTTTTGAGAAATGTTTAACCTTTGTCCAAGGTAAAAGTAAGACAGGGGCAGCATTAACCAATTCATTGCCAAGGAAATGCTCCCTCTCTAAGAGGGAGCTCAGAGAAGACTACCACACTAAAACCTAATGGAGACAACACTGTTTGTTAACTCTAAAAGAACAGGACTTCATCCTGGAGCATCAAGCACAATTTGACTTCAACCCCACCTCTAACACATTTCATTATCACGTTGAGACGTGATATCATTCAACACTGTATTGACAGATTTAGATGACGTCATGAGTAATGTTAGAACAGTAAAGAAGTAGTTTGGTAGGCAGTTATTTTAGGGGTATAATGTATTTTAATACATTTAGAACCACAGAGATTTGAAGACACCAATTAAAACACTCAATTATACCTACCTGAATTTTATGGGCATAAAATGTACGCAATAGAAACATCTTTAAATATGGGGGATCTGCTGAAAGATTAGGATCTTGATGTCTGTATTAATTTTAATAATAAAACTGTTCTATATGTGTGTGTGCAGTTATATGATGATTAAACATAACTTTAACATTCACCTACTATCTGCTTTAAAAAGGGGTAAAACTAACATTTAATTCAGCTGACAGTGACTATATCCAACAAACATGGCAAAAATGTTAATTCAACTAGCTAAACGAAAGTTTACAGCAAATAATGAACAAAGTTCTGAAAGGTAGGGTAATCACATCCTTGGATAAGCTCTTGACACAAGACTGACCCTTTGAGAAAACCTATGATCCCAGGACCACAGCTTGTTCCATCTGCCAGTGGCATGTGTCAGTGTGACAGCCCTTGTGAATTCCCTCTGCACTTGTGCACCAGAGACATCGACATTGTCTCTGCAGAGAAACCAAAGCAGGCAAGCAAATATAAGCACATGAACACCCAAACCAATTCAGTGTAACACTGTAAGTTGATCTGATCTATTTTCAGGTTTCAAAGTCAAAGCTAGGAATAGTTACCAAACATTCTTACAAAGTAAGTTCTAGTCACTGTTTCTCCTCTAAGCACACAATAAAAGGCAATACTTACTTTTGTAAAAAGGTTTAAGTTTTATTCATATATGAACATTGGGAGGAATGATTCGGACTTTAAATATTGAAAATTAGGTGAGACATTTTTCTTTCTGGACGTGATATTTTTCTAAAGGGACTTTCTGTTGCTGAATTCACAGTGAGTTTCTAAAATCTTCTTTTGATGCAATGGTGGAATGTATGAATAATGTCCTAAGTTTCCTATTTTGTGCATATAATGCATACTTTCAATTTTTGAACAAAGGGTTCAGAAGCTTGCACAAGATACTAAAGTCCACAGAGGGTCACAAGGTACATACTCAAAATAATTCCTTTTTTTCTATGAATTTAAACTTGAAGTTAATCTAGAGTCTAAATCAGGTCAGGAAGCAATGTATATTTTATAAATGAAATATTAAGGAAATCTTTCCTCCTTCACAGATGTTTAAAGGAGGAAAGATTTCCTTATTAGAATTTTTTATTATGAATTTGAGGTTTTAGAAATAATATTCACTGTGTAATAAGCTTTGCAGTACCTACTCTCACTGTTAACTGACATATCCATGCATTCATTCAATGTTCAACAAACATTTCTTTTGTGGCACCCACTATGTGGCAGATCCTGAACTGGACACTCAAAACATAGGCTGAGCAACACATACCTGAAATGCTTGGAAATAGAAGTGCTTCAGAAAGATCTTGAATATTTTCAGGTTTTGGAATACTTCCACATATACAATGAGACATGTTGGGGACAGGTCTCAAGTCTAAACATCATTTGTTACATATAGACTTTATACACATAGCCTGAGGGTAATCTGTTTAACCGTATTTTTAGTGCTCCTGTGTTTTGAGTATGACACATCACAGGAGGCTGGGTGTGAACTTTTCCATTCGTGGTATGACATCAGCATTCAAAAAGTTTCAGAACTTGGGGCGTTTCAGATTTAGAATTTTTGGATCAGGGGCAAACAACCTGTATGTATTTATTTAAATGAATGAATAAGTAGGCAATCCTGGACCAATGATCCTCACAATCTAGTAAGGCTGGAAACAACTTGGCAAAGGTGTGCAGAGGAACGAACAAAGCAAAGTGCCTATTCTAACTTGGCAAAATGAGGCATGGATTGCAGAAGCCATGATATTGATTATAAACTATCTCCTAAATTTACCCCCAAATAAAAGAAAATCATAATTATAAACTCAGTAACAAAAGTGTCAGGATAAGCTATTTTAGTAGAAATTAAAAGAAAATAATGTATTAAAATCCTCAAAATAAATAAAGTAACAGCTTAATGAAAACTGAGTTACAACTTTTTTTAAAAAATTTTGATTCACTGAACACAAATGGAGTACAGCTATTATTTCTCTGGTTATACACAAAGTAGAGTCACACCATCTGTGCATTCATACCTGTACACAGGGCAATGATGTCTGTCACACATTCTGTTATTATTCTTACCCCCCACACCCCGAACCCACCCCTCTCTTCCCTCTATGCTATGTGTCCTTCCTCCATTCTTGCCACCTTTCCACCCCACATTATGCATCATCATTCACTTATCAGAGAGATCAATCGGCCTTTGGATTTTTAGGACTGGCTAATGTCACTTAGCATAACAGTCTCCAACATCATCCATTTACCTACAAATGCCATAATTTTATTATTCTTTATGTCTGAGTAATATTCCGTTGTGTATATATACCACAGTTTCTTTATCCATTCATCTACTGAAGGGCACCTAGGTTGGTTCCACAATCTAGCTATTGTGAATTGAGCAGCTATGAACATTGATGTGGCTGCATCACTGAGGCAATCTGATTTTAAGTCCTTTGGGTATAGGCCAAGGAGTGGGATAGCAGGTCAAATGGTGGATCCATTCCAAGTTTTCTAAGGAATCTCCACACTGCTTTCCAGAGTAGCTGCACCAAATTGCACTCCCACCAGCAATGTATGAGAGTACCCTTTTCCCCACATCCTTGCCAACACCTGTTCTTGCCTGTATTCTTAATAAAAGACATTCTAATTGGGGTAAGATGAAATCTTAAGGTGGTTTTGATTTGCATTTCTCTTACAACTAGGGATATTGAACATTTCTTCACAAATCTGTTGATTGCTTGTAGATCTTCCTCTGTAACGTGCCTGTTCATTTCCTTGGCCCATTTATTGATTGGGTTATTAGTGTTCTTAAGTTACAACTTTAATTCTTCTGTATTCAACACTGTGTAAAAGAAAAAGTAGTATATGTTAGATTCCTGAGGCCTTTAAACAAGTCAGTATCTATATTTTCACTCACCCCCCAAAGCATCTACATTTCCCCTTACCCCCAAAATAATACCATTTGAAAATAAATACTTGAAAACTTTTCTTCTATACAAGCCATGTATTTGAAATGTCAACTAAATGTAGGATCAAGTCAGTGTTACATGCTTATCAGTGACAGTAGAAAAACAGAACCAGTGAAAACCTTTGTACAACTCGAATGGCACTCAAAAGAAAAATGTATCATTTTATGTTTCATAGAGATGAATTCAAGTTTAGATGTACCTAAATAAAAATGCTATAATTTTTAAAGTGTACTACTACTCTGGCGCTCATTTTTCTAAATGAGAATATTTCATAGGAGTCTGTGAGAATTAACAAAGATAATTTTTAAGTATCTCACATAGCACCTGGTGAACAGTAAGTATTCAACTAGTTTTAGTTTCTTATTTTTATACCCTCTCTGCCAAATATCAGATTTCTCAGAGACATAAAAACAGTGGTTAGTTCCCCTTCCATTCAAGAGAACAAGCATAAACTTTCAAATATATCCTCACTACAACTTTACAGTAGTTCTTCAACAAAGGGACAGAGTTTTACTTACCAAATAAGGACACACTTGTGATCCAGGACCA
>JAJEJO010037583.1:0-10860 GCA_020662805.1 Glaucomys volans
GAGGGCTGCAGGAATTGTGAATAAAGGATCCAGGACCTGTGGAGGAGGGATGTAGGATGGAAAAAAGAGGGTTCTAGCATGTGTTTACGAGGGCTTTATGACATGTGCAGGAGGACTCTAGGTCCTGTGAAGTAGGGCTCTTGGTTGTGTGTAGGAGGATCTAGGACGTGTGCAGGAGGCTGAAAGACCTGTCAATGAGGCTCCAGGACATGTGTAGGAGGGCTCTAGGACGTGTTAAGGAGGTCTGTAGGACTTTTAAGTAGGGCTGTAGTACGTGTGCAGGAGGGCTGTAGTATACGTACAAGAGTTTTGTAGGAAGTGTGCAGAAGGACTGTTGGATGTATAAAGGAGGGCTCTAGGACATGGGAATGAGGGCTCAGGTATGTGTGTTGGAGGGCTCAGGGACATGTATAGGAGGGCTGTAGGATGTTTGCAGGAGGGGTCTAGGACGTGTGTAGGAGGGCTCTAGGATGTGTTTAGGAGGGTATAGGACATGCATGGATGGGTTGCAGGACTTTTGAATTACGGATATAGGACGTGTGCAGGAGGGATATATGACAGGTGTAAGAGGGTTCTGGCATGTGTGTAGGAGGGCTTTATAACATGTGCAGGAGGACTCTAGGGCCTGTATAGGTGGGCTCTTCGTAGTGTGTAGGAGGATCTAGGACGTGTGCAGGAGGCTGTAGGACGTTTGAAGGAGGGCTCTAACATGTGTAGGAGGGCTCTGGGACGAGTGTAGGAGGACTCTAGGCCATGTGTAGGAGGGCTGTAGGATTTTGAAGGAGGGCTGAAGGACGTGCAAACTAGGACCCTAGGACGTGTGCAGGAGGGTTGTAGGACGTGTGAAAGAGTGTTCTAGGTCCTGTGAAGGAGGGCTCAAAGATGTGAGCAGGAGGTGTGTTTGAATTGTGCAGGTGGGATGTAGGCCATGGGCATGAGGTCTGTAGGACGTGTGTAGGAGGGCTGTAAGACCTGTGTAGGAGGATTGTTGGACCTTTGCAGGTGGGTGGAGGATGTGTGAATGAGGGCTCTAGGATATGTGGAGGAGGGCTCTGTGACGTTTGCAGGAGAGATTTAGGACCTTTGCAGGATGGCTGTAAAACGTGTGAAGGAGGGCTCTAGAAAGTGTGTTGGAGGGCTCTGGTACGTGTGTAGGAGGACTATAGGACGTGTGTGGTAGGGATATAGGACATGTGTAGGAGGGCTCTAGGACATTTTTGGGAGGGCTCTAGGACGTGTGTAGGAGGGATTTATAACATATATAGGAGGAATGTAGGACGTGTCAAGAAGGGCTCTAGGTCGTGTGCAAGAGGGCTTTAAGACGTCTGCAAGAGGGCTTTAAGACGTGTGCAGGAGGGCTATAGGACATGTATAGGAGTACTCCATGATGTATGTAGGAGGGCTCTAGGATGTGTGCAGGAGAGATGTAGGACTGGTGAAGGAGGGCTCTAGTAGGTGTGTGGGAGTGCTCCAGTACATGTGTAGGAGGGATCTAGGAGTTGTGTAGGAGGGCTCTAGGACGTGTTAAGGAGGTCTGTAGGATGTGTGAAGTAGGGCTGTAGGACGTGTGCAGGAGGGCTGTAGTATATGTTCAAGTGTACTGTAGGATGTGTGCAGAAACACTGTAGGACGTGTGAATTAGATCTCTAGGTTGTGTGTAGGAAGGCTAAGGGACGTGTGTAGGAGTGCTCAGGAACGTGTGTAGGAGGGCTGTAGGACGTGTGCAGGAGGGTTCTAGGACATGTGTAGGAGTGCTCAGGACGTATATAGGAGGGCTTTAGGACGTGTGTAGGAGGGTCTAGGATACGCGTAGCAGGGGTGTAGGACTTGTGAATTAAGGATCTAGGATGTGTGCAGAAGGAATGTAGGACCGGTGAAAGAGGGCTCTAGCATGTGTGTTCGAGGACTTTATGACATGTGCATGAGGACTCTAGGACCTGTGCAGGAGGTCTCTTGGTTGTGTGTGGGAGGATCTAGGAAGTGTGCATGAGGCTGTAGGACGTGCAGAGGAGGGCTCTAGGACATGTGTAGGAGGGCTCTAGGACATGTGTAGGAGGACCCTGGGACATGTGTAGGAGGGCTGTAGGGCTTTTGAAGGAGGGCTGAAGGACATGCGATGTAGGACTCTAGGACGTGAGCAGGAGGGTTGTAGGACGTGTGAAAGAGGGCTCAACGTCTTTGAAGGACGGCTCAAAGATGTGAGCAGGTGGTATGTGTGAATTGTGCAGTGGGGATATATGACATGTGCATGAGGACTGTAGTACGTGTGTAGCAGGGTTTAGGACGTGTGTAGGAGGGTTGTAGGCCCTTTGAAGGATGGTGGAGGATGTGTGAAGGAGGGCTCTAGGACGTGTGGAGGAGGGCTCTGTGACGTGTGCAGGAGGGATCTAGGACGTTTGCAGGTTGGCTGTAAAACGTGTGCAGGAGGGCTCTAGGAAGTGTGTTGGTGGGCTCTGGGACATGTGTAGGAGGGCTGTAGGTAGCGAAAATAAGGGCTCAAAAATGTTTGCAAGAGGTCTGTGTGAATTATACAGGAAGGCTGTAGAATGTGTGAAGGAGGGCTCAAGGGTTGTGCAGGAGGGCTCTATGATGAGCGCAGGAGGGCTGTTGGAAGTGTGCATGAGGGCTCTAGGACGTATGTAGGAGGGCTCTAGTACGTGACTAGGAGGGATCTAGGAGAAATGTGTAGGAGGGCTCTAGGACAAATTTAGAAGGGTTGAAGGATATGTGAATGAGGGCTGTAGGACGTGTGAAGGAGGGATCTAGGATGAGTGCAGGAGGTTGTAGGACATTTGAAGGAGGGCTGTAGTATGTGTGCAGGAGGGCTGTAGGACCTATTTAGGAGGGTGATAGGACGTGTTTGGGAGGGGTATAGGATGTGTTTAGGAGGGCTCTAGGACGTTTTTGGGAGGGCTATAGGACGTGTTAAGAGGGCTTTATAATGTGTACAGGAGGAATGTAGGACGTGGCAAGTAGGGCTCTAGGTCGTGTGCAAGAGGGCTTTAAGACGTGCTCTGGAGGGCCCTAGGACATGTGTTGGAGGGATCAGGGACGTGTGGAGGAGGTCTGTAGGACGTGTTCATGAGGTCTATAAGACGTGTGCAGAAGGGTGTAGGATGTGTGCAGGAGAGCATTAGGATTTGTGTAGGAGTGCTCAAGGACGTGTGTAGGAGGACTCAATGATGTCTTTAGGAGGTTTCTAGGATGTGCGTAGGAGGGCTGTTCGACTTGTGAATGTGGACTCTAGGATGTGTGCAGGAGGGTTCTAAGACGTGTGTAGGAGTGTTCTTGGACATGTGTGAGAGGATCTAGGACGTGTGCAGGAGAGCTCTACAATGAGGGAAGGAAGGCTCTAGGACATGTGTAGGAGGGTTCTAGGATATGTGTAGGAGGGCTGCAGGAGTTGTGAATTAATCCTCTGGGACATATGAGGAAGGGATGTAGGACATGTGAAGGAGAGCTGTAGGACCTGTGCAGGAGAGCTCTAGGATGTGTGTGGGAGAGCTCTAATACGTGTTTAGTAGGGATCTAAGAAGTGTGTAGGAGGGCTCAATTCTATGTGTACCAGGGCTGTAGGATTTATGAAGGAGGGCTCAAGGACATGTGCAAGAGTCCTGTTGGTTTTGTGCAGGAGAACTCTAGGATTTGTGCATGAGAGCTTTAGGTCATGTGCAGGAGGGCTCTAGGATGTGTGTAGGTGTGCTCTAGGTTCTTTGCAGAAGGGCTCTAGGATGTGTGCATGAGGGGGAAGGAGGGCTCTAGGACCTGTGTCGATGTGCTCCAGGACATGTGTAGGAGGGCTGTCGGATATGTTCAGGAATTCTGTAGTATGTGTGAAGAAGCGCTGTAGGACGGGTGAAGGAGGGTTGTAGTACATGTCAAAGAGTGCTATAGGATGTGTGCAGAAAAACTGTAGGAAGTGTGAAGGAGAGCTCTGGGACGTGCGTCAGA
The DNA here is from genome assembly GCA_020662805.1 of Glaucomys volans. Classification (NCBI taxonomy): domain Eukaryota; kingdom Metazoa; phylum Chordata; class Mammalia; order Rodentia; family Sciuridae; genus Glaucomys; species Glaucomys volans. The sequence goes on from JAJEJO010037583.1 coordinate 3,952, forward strand.
GGGCTCAGGGACGTGCGTATGAGGGCTGTAGGACGTGTGCAGGAGGTCTGTAGGATGTGTGCGGGAAGGCTGTAAGACATGTGCAGGAGGGCTGTAGGACATGTGCAGGAGAGCTCTAGGATATGTGTAGGAATGTTCCAGGACGTGTGTAGGAGGGCTCTAGGATGTGTTTAGGAGGGTTCTAGGACATGCGTAAAAGGGCTGCAGGACTTGTGAATTAAGACTCTAGATTTGTGTAGGAGGTCTGCAGGACTTGTGAATTAAGGCTCCAGGACATGTGCAGGAGAGTTCTAAGATGTGTGTAGGAGTGCTCCAGGATGTATGTAGGAGGGCTCTAGGTCTTGTGTAGAAGGGTCTAGGACATGCGTAGGAGGGCTGCAGTAGTTGTGAATTAAGGATCTAGGACGTGTGCAGGAGGGATGTAGTACGGGAGAAAGAGGGCTCTAGCATGTGTTTACGAGGGCTTTATGATATGTGCAGGAGGACTCTAGGGCTTGTGTAAGAGGTCTCTTGTTTGTGTGTAGGAGGATCTAGGACGTGTGCAGGATGCTGTAGGACGTGTGAATAAGGGCTCTAGGACATGTGTAGGAGGGCTCTAGGACGTGGGTAGGAAGACCCTATGACGTGTTTAGGAGGTCTGTAGGATGTGTGAAATAGGGCTGTAGGACGTGTGCAGGAGGGCTGTAGTACATATACAAGAGTTCTGTAGGAAGTGTGCAGAAAGACTGTAGGATGTATGAAGGAGTGCTCTAGGACGTGTGAAGGAGGGCTCAGGTATGTGTGTTGGAGGGCTCAGGGATGTGTATAGGAGGGCAGTAGGTCTTGAGCAGGAGGGCTGTAGGATGTGAGCAGGAGGGCTGTAGGACGTGTGCAGGAGGTGTCTAGGACGTGTGTAGGAGTGCTCCAGGATGTATGTAGGAGGTCGCTAGGATGTGTGTAGGAGGGTCTAGGACATGCGTAGTAGGGCTGCAGGACTTGTGAATTAAGGATCGAGGACTTGTGCAGGAGGGATGTAGGACGGCAGAAAGAGGGCTCTAGCAAGTGTGTACGAGGGCTTAATGACATGTGCAGGAGGACTCTAGGACCTGTGTAGGCGGGCTCTTGGTTGTATGTAGGAGGATCTAGGATGTGTGCAGGAGGGCTGTAGGTTGTAGGAAGGAGGGCTCTAGGACGTATGTCGAAGTGCTCCAGGAGATGTGTAGGAGGGCTGTAGGACGTGTTCTGTAGGTCTGTAGGATGTGTGAAGTAGGGCTATTGGACGGGTGAAGGAGGGCGTTAGTACATATGAAAGAGTGCTGTAGGATGTGTGAGGAAAAACTGTAGGACGTGTGTCGGAGTGCACAGAGACGTGCGTAGGAGGGCTGTAGGACGTGTGCAGAAGTTGTGTGGGATGTGTGCAGGAAGGCTGTAGGATGTGTGCAGGAGGGCTGTAGGACGTGTGCAGGAGAGATCTAGGATATGTGTAGGAGTGTTCCAGGACGTGTGTAGGAGGGCTCTAGGATGTGTTTAGGAGGGTTCTAGGACGTGCGAAGGAGGGCTGCAGGACTTGTGAATTATACTCTAGGATTGTTTATGAGGTCTGCAGGACTTGTGAATTAAAGCTCTAGGATGTGTGCAGGAGGGATGTAGGATGGGTGAAGGATGGCTCTAGCACATATATATGAGTGGGTTATGGCATGTGCAGGAGCACTCTAGGACATGTGTAGGAGGGCTCTTGGTTGTGTGTAGGAGGATCTAATATGTGTGCTGGAGGGCTGTAGGACGTGTGAATGAGAGCTCTAGGATGTGTGGAAGAGTGATCCAGGACATGAGCAGGAGGGCTCTAAGTGGTGTGCAGGAGGGCTGTAGGATGTGTGAGGGAGGGCTCTAGCATGTGTGTACGAGGGCTTTATGACATGTGCTGGACGGACCTAGGATCTGTGTAGGAGGGCTCTAGGATGTGTGTAGAAGGGATCTAGGATGTTTGCAGAAGATCTGTCAGACATGTTAAGGATGGCTCTAGGACGTGTTTAGGAGGGCTCTCTGATGTGTGCAGGAAGTCTCTAGTACTTTTGCAGGAGGGTTTCGGACATGTGCAGGAGGGCACTAGGATGTGTGTAGGAGGACTCTACGACGTGTGTAGGAGGACTCTAGGTCTTTTGCATGATGGCTGTAGGACGTGTGAAGGAGGGCTCTCTGATATGTGCAGGAGGGCTCTAGTACCTTTGCAGGAGTGTTGTAGGATATGTGCAGGAGGGCTCTAGGATGTGTGTAGGATGGCTTTATAACTTGTGAATGACGGCTCTAGGATGTGTGCACGATGGCTCTAGGACGTGTGTAGGAGGGTTCTTGGATGTATGTAGCAGGGCTGCAGGACTTGTTAAGGCTCTAGGACATGTGCAGAAGGGATGTAGGATGTGTGAAGGAGAACTGTAAGATGTGTGCAGGAGTGCTCTAGGATGTGTGTAGAGGGCTCTAATACGTGTTTAGGAAGGATCTAAGAAGTGTGTAGGATGGCTCAACTCCACGTTTACCAGGGCTGTAGAATTTATGAAGGAAGGCTCAAGGACGTGTGCAGGAAGACTGTAGGTCCTGTGCAGGAGAACTCTAGGATGTGTGCAGGAGAGCTTTAAGTCATATGCAGGAGGGCTCTAGGACGTGTGTAGGAGGTCCCTAGGTTGTTTGAAGAAGGGCTCTATGACGTGTGCAATAGGGCTCGGTGACATGTGCAGGAGGGCTGAGAGAGGTGTGTACGAGTTCTGTAGCACGTGTGTAGGAGTGCTCTAATATGTATTTAGAATGGATTTAAGAAGTGTGTAGGAGGGCTCTTAAACATATGTAGGAGGGCTGTATGACATGTGAATGAGAGCTCTTCGATGTGTTGAGGAGGGCTCTGGAACCTGTGCAGGAGGTCTATAAGACGTGTGAAGTAGGGCTGTAGGACGTGTGCCGGAGGGCTCTAGTACATGCGCAAGACTGCTGTAGGATTTGTGCAGAAAGACTATATGACATGTGAAGGAGGGCTGTTTGAAGTGTGTTGGAGGGCTCTAGGATGTGTGTAGGAGGGCTCTACGATACCTGTATGGGCTCAGGGATGCGAGAGGAAGGTTATAGGGCGTGTGCAGGAGGACCGTAGGACATGTTCAGGAGGGTTGTAGAACGTGTGCAGGACAACTATAGGATGTGTGTAGGAGTGCTCCAGGATGTGTGTAGTAGAGTTCTAGTACGTGTGCAGGAGGGCTGCAGGACTTGTGAATTAAGGCTCTAGGACATGTGTAGGAGGGATGTAGGAAGGGGGAAAAAGGGCTCTAGGAGGTGTGTAGGAGTGCTCCAGGACATGTGTAGGAGGTTCTAGGAGGTGTGTAGGAAAGCTTTAGGACGTGTTAATGAGGTCTGTAGGACGTGTGAAGTAGGGCTGTAGGACGTGTGCAGGAGGACTGTAGTACATGTGCAAGAATGCTATAGGATGTGTGCAGAAAGTCTGTAGGATTTACGAAAGAGGGCTCTAGGACATGTGTAGGAGGGCTCAGGCACGTGTATAGGAGGGTTGTAGGACGTGTGCAGGAGGTCTGTAGGATGTGTGCAGGAGGGCTGTAGGACATGTGCAGGAGGGGTCTAGGACGTGTGTAGGAGGTTCTACGTCATGCGTAAGAGGGCTGCAGGACTTGTGAATTAAGGATCTAGACGTGTGCAGGAGGGATGTAGGACGGGTGAAAGAGGACTCTAGCATGTGTGTACAAGGGCTTTATGACATGTGAAGGGGGACTCTAGGGCCTGTGTAGGAGAGCTCTTGGCTGTGTGCAGGAGGATCTAGGTCGTGTGCAGGAGGCTGTAGGACGTGTGAAGGAGGGCTCTAGGACATATGTAGGAGTGCTCTAGCATGTGTGTAGGAGGGCTCATGGACATGTGTAGGAGGGCTGTAGGAATTTTGAAGGAGGGCTGAATGACGTGTGAAGTAGGACTCTAGGACGGGTGCAGAAGTGTTGTAGGACATTTGAAATGGGGCTCTAGGTCTTGTGAAGGAGGGCTCAAAGATGTGAGAAGGAGGTATGACTGTTTTGAGCAGGCGGGATGTAGGTCGTGTGCATGAGGGCTGTAGCACGTGTGTAGGAGTTCTTTAGGACGTGTGTAGGAGGGTTGTAAGCCCTTTGCAGGAGAGTGCAGGATGTGTGAAGGAGGGCTCTAGGACGTGTGGAGGAGGGCTCTGTGACATGTGCAGGAGGGATCTAGGATGTTTTCATGATGGCTGTAAAACGTGTACATGAGGGCTCTAGGAAGTGTGTTGGAGGGCTCTCGGACATGTGTAGGAGGGCTGTAGGTAGCGTAAATGAGGGCTAAAAGATGTGTACAAGAGGTCTGTGTGAATTGTACAGGAGGGCTGTAGGATGTGTGAAGGAGGGCTCAAGGGTTGTGCAGGAGGGCTCTATGATGAGCGCAGGAGGGCTGTTGGAAGTGTGCATGAGGGCTCTATGACGTGAGTAGGAAAGCTCTAGGATGTATGTAGGACAGCTCTAGTACGTGATTAGGAGGGACCTAAGAAATGTGTAGGAGGGCTCCAGGACAAATTTAGAAGGGTTGAAGGACATGTGAAGGAGGGCTGTAGGACTGTGAAGGAGGGCTCTAGGGTGAGTGCAGGAAGCTGTAGGACATTTGAAGTAGGGCTGTAGTATGTGTGCAGGAGGGCTGTAGGACCTATGTAGGAGGGCGATAGGATGTGTGTGGAATGGTATAGGATGTGTGTAGGAGGGCTCTAGGACGTTTTTTGGAGGGCTATAGGACGTGTTTAGGAGGGTTTATTACGTGTATAGGAGGAATGTAGGATGTGTCAAGTAGGGCTCTAGGTCCTGTGCAAGAGGGATTTAAGATGTGTTCAAGAGGGCTTTCAGACATGTGCAGGAGGGCACTAGGACGTGTGTAGGAGGGCTCAAGGACGTGTGGACAAGGGCTGAAGGATGTGTTCAGGAGGACTGTAAGCTGTGTGCAGGAGGGTGTAAGATGTGTGCAGGAGAGCTCTAGGATATGTGTAGAAGTGCTCCAGTACCTGTGTAGGAGGGTTCTGGGATGTGTTTAGGAGGGTTCTAGGACGTGCATAGGAAGGTCCATGACTTGAGAATTAAGACTCTAGGATGTGCGTAGGAGGGCTGCAGGACTTGTGAATTATGGCTCTAGAATATGTGCAGGAGGGATGTAGTACTGGTGAAGGAGGATTCTAGCATTTGTGTAGGATGGCTTTATGACATGTGCAGGAGGACTCTAGGGCCTGTGTAGGAGGGCTCTCGGTTTGTGTCGGAGGATCTAGGACGTGTGCAGGAGGTTGTAGGACGTGTAATGGAGGACTGTAGGACATGTGTAGGAGGGCTCTAGGACGTGTGTAGGAGGGCTGTAGGACTTTTGAAGGAGGACTCAAAGATGTGAGCAGGAGGTGTGTGTGAATTGTGCAGGCCGGATGAAGGATGTGGGCATGAGGGCTGTAGGACGTGTAGGAGTGCTTTAGGACGGGTGTAGGAGGGATGTCAGACGTTTTCGGGAGGGTGGAGGATGTGTGAAGGAGGGCTCTAGGACGTGTGGAGGAGGGCTCTGTGACGTGTGCAGGAGGGATCTAGGACGGTTGCAGGATGGCTGTAAAACATGTGCAGGAGGGCTCTAGGAAGTGGGTTGGAGGGCTCTAGGACATGTGTAGGAGGGCTCTGGAACATGTGGAGGAGGTCTGTAGGATGTGTGTAGGAGGGCTCTAGGATGTTTTTCACAGGGCTGTAGGACGTGTGTAGGAGGGCTTTATGACGTGTATAGGAGGAATGTAGCACGTGTCAAGTAGGGCTCTACGTCATGTGCAAGAGGGCTTTATGACGTGTGCAAGAGGGCTTTAAGATGTGTGCAAGAGGGCTCCAGGACCTGTGTAGGAGGCCTCAGGGACATGTGGAGGAGGGCTGTGGGATGTGTTCAGGAGGTCTGTAAGACATGTGCAGGGGGGTGTAGGATGTGTGCAGGAGAGCTGTAGGATATATGTAGGAGTGCTCCAGGACCTGTGTAGGAGGTCTCTAGGATGTGTTTAGGAGGGTTCTAGAACGTGTGTAGGAGGGCGGCAGAACTTGTGAATTAAGACTCTAGGATGTGTGATGGAGGGATGTATGATGGGTGAAGGAGGGCTCTAGCACGAGTGTACGAGGGCTTTATGACACGTGCCGGAGGGATCTAGGATCTGTGTAGGAGGGCTCTAGGATGTGTGTAGAAGAAATCTAGGATGATTGCAGAATGGCTATCAGACATGTTAAGGATGTCTCTAGGACGTGTTTAGGAGGGCTCTCTGATGTGTGCAGAGGTCTCTAGCACCTTTGCAAAAGGGCTGTAAGACATGTACAGGAGGGCACTAGGACGTGTGTAGGAGGGCTCAGCGATGTGGGGCGGGCTGTAGGGTGTGTGCAGGAGGTCTGTAGGACATGTGCAGGAGGGTTGTAGAGCTCTAGGACACGTGAAGTCATGCTCCAGGATGTGTGTAGGAGGGCTCTAGTATGTGTGTAGGAGGTTCTAGGACGTGCGTTAGAGGGCTGCAGGACTTGTGAATTAAGGCTCTAGAACATGTGTAGAAGGGATGTAAGACGTGTGAAGGAGAGCTGCAGGACCTGTGCAGGAGATCACTAGGATGTGTGTGGGAGGGCTCTAATACGTGTTTAGGAGGGATCAAGGAAGTGTGTAGGAGGGCTCAATTACATGTGTACCAGGGCTGTGGGATTTGTGAAGGAGGGCTCAAGGACGTGTGCTATAGGACTGTATATGTCATGTTCAGGAGAACTCTAGGATGTGTGCAGGAGAGCTTTATGGCATGTGCAGGAGGGCTCTAGGATGTGTGTAGGAGGGCTCCACATCTTTTGCAGAAGGGCTCTATGATGTGTGCACAATGGCTCTTGACATGTGCAGGAGGGCTGAATGAGG
>JAJEJO010037583.1:11090-42697 GCA_020662805.1 Glaucomys volans
GGTTGTGTGAAGGAGGATTTAGGATGTGTGCTGGAGGGCTGTAGGACGTGTGAAGGAGAGCACTAGGATGTCTGTAGGAGTGCTCCAGGACATGTGCAGGAGGGCTCTATTTCGTGTGCAGTAGGGCTGTAGGACGTGGGAATGAGGCCTCTTGCACGTGGGTTCGAGGGCTTTATGACAAGTGCGGAGGGATCTAGGATCTGTGTAGGAGGACTCTAGCATGTGTGTAGAAGGGATCTAGGATGATTGCAGAAGGGCTGTCACACATGTTAAGGATGTCTCTAGGACGTGTTTAGGAGGGCTCTCTGATGTGTGCAGAGGTCTCTAGCACCTTTGCAGGAGGGTTGTAGGACATGTAAAGCAGGGCACTAGGACGTGTGTAGGAGGGCTCCAGGATGTGTGTAGGAGGGCTCTGGGATGTGGGGTGGGCTGTAGGGTGTGTGCAGGAGGTCTGTAGGACATGTGCAGGAGGGTTGTAGGACGTGTGCAGGAGAGCTCTAGGACGTGTGTAGTCATGCTCCAGGATGTGTGTAGGAGGGCTCTAGTATGTATGTAGTAGCGTACTACGACGTGCATTAGAGGGCTGCAGGACTTGTGTATTAAGGATCTAGAACTTGTGCAGGAGGGATGTAGGACTCGTGAAAGATGGCTCTAGATGTGTGTACGTGGGCTTTATGTCATGCGCAGGAGGACTCTAGGATCTGCGTAGGGCTGCGATTTGTTGTGTGCAGGAAGATCTAGGACGTGTGCAGGAAGGCTGTAGGACTTGTGAAGGAGGGCTCTCGGACATGTGTGGTAGTGGTCAAGGTCGTGTGTAGGAGGATTCTGGGATATGGTTAGGAGGGCTGTAGGACTTTTGAAGGAGGGCTGAAGGACGTGTGAAGTAGGACTCTAGGATGTGTGCAGGAGGGTTGTAGTACGGCTGAAAGAGGGCTCTACCACTTGTGTACGCGGGCTTTATGACATGTGCAGGAGGATTCTAGGGCCTGTGTAGGAGGGCTCTTGGTTGTGTGTTGGAGGATCTAGGACGTGTGCAGGAGGTTGTAGGACGTGTACTGGAGGGCTGTAGGACATGTGTAGGAGGGGTCTAGGACGTGTGTAGGAGGGCTGTAGGACCTTTGATGGAGGTCTGAAGGACGTGTGAAGTAGGATTGTAGGACGTGTGCAGGAGGGTTGTAGGACGTGTGAAAGAGGGCTCTAGGTCTTGTGTAGGAGGACTCAAAGATGTTAGCAGGAGGTATGTGTGAATTGTGCAGGCCGTCTGTTGGAGGTGTGCATGAGAGCTGTTGGACTTGTGTAAGAGGGCTTTAGGACGTGTGTAGGAGGGTTGTAGGACCTTTGCAGGGGTGTGGAGGATGTGGGAAGGAGGGCTCTAGGACGTGTGGAGGAGGGCTCTGTGACGTGTGCAGGAGGGATCTAGGACGTTTGCAGGATGGCTGTAAAACGTGTGCAGGAGGGCTCTAGGAAGTAGGTTGGAGGGCTCTAGGACATGTGTAGGAGGGCTCTAGGACATGTGTAGGAGGGCTCTGGGACATGTGTAGGAGGGCTGTAGGATGTGTGTAGGAGGGCTCTAGGATGTTTTCGGAGTGCTATAGGACGTGTTTAGGAGGGCTTTAAGACGTGTATAGGAGGAATGTACCACGTGTCAAGTAGGGCTCTAGGTCATGTGCAAGAGAGATTTAAGACGTGTGCAAGAGGGCTTTAAGATGTTTGCAGGAGGGCTCTAGGACCCGTGTAGGTGGCCTCAGGGACATGTGGAGGAGGGATGTGGGACGTGTTCAGGAGGTCTGTAAGATGTGTGAAAGGGGGTGTATGATATGTGCATTAGAGCTATAGGATATGTGTAGGAGTGCTCCAGGACGTAGGTAGGAGGTCTCTAGGATGTGCTTAGGAGGGTCCTATGACGTGCGTAGGAGGGCGGCAGGACTTGTGAATTAAGGGTCTAGGATGTGTGCAGGACGGATATAGGATGGGTGAAGGAGGGCTCTAGGATGTGTGGAGGAGGGCTTTATGAAGTGTATAGGAGGAATGTAGGACGTGTCAAGGAGGTCTCTAGGTTGTTTGCAAGAGGGCTTTAAGATGTGTACAAGAGGGTTTTAAGACCTGTGCAGGAGGGCTCTAGGATGTGTGTAGGAGGGCTCAGGGACGTGTATAGTAGGACTCTAGAATGTGTGCAGGAGGTCTGTAGGATGTGCAGTAGGGCTGTAGGACATGTGCAGGAGGGGTCTATGACGTGTGTAGGAGTGCTCCCTGACGTTTGTAGGAGGGCTCTGGGACGTGTGTAGGAGGGCTTTATGACGTGCATAGGAGAAATGTAGCACGTGTCAAGTAGGGCTCTAGGTCCTGGTCAAGAGGGCTTTAAGACGTGTGCAAGAGGGCTTTAAGATGTGTGCAGGAGTGCTCTAGGACCTGTGTAGGAGGCCTCAGGGACATGTGGAGGAGGACTGTAGAATGTGTGCAGGAGGGCTGTAGGAAGTGCACGAGTGCTGTAGGACATGTGCTGGAGGGGACTAGGACATGTTTAGGAGTGCTCCAAGGCGTTTGTAGGAGGGCTCTAGGACGTGCGTAGGAGCGTCTAGGACATGGAGGGCTGAAGGACGTGAGAAGTAGGACTCTAGGACGTGTGCAGGAGGGTTGTAGGACGTGTGAAAGTGGGCTCTAGGTCTTGTGAAGGAGGACTCAAAGATGTGAGCAGGAGGTATGTGTGAATTGTGCAGGCTGGATGTGGCTCTAGGACGTGTGTAGGAGAGCTTTAGGACGTGTGTAGGAGGGTTGTAGGAACTTTGCAGGAGGGTGGAGGATGTGTGAAGGAGGGCTCTGTGACATGTGCAGGAGGGATCTAGGACGTTTGCAAGATGGCTGTAAAACGTGTGTAGGAGGGCTCTAGGAAGTATGTTGGAGGGCTCTAGGACATGTGTAGGAGGGCTCTGGGACATGTGTAGGAGGGCTGTAGGATGATTGTAGGAGGGCTCTAGGATGTTTTTTGGAGGGCTATAGGATGTGTGTAGGAGGGCTTTATGACGTGTATAGGAGGAATGTAGCACGTGTAAAGTAGGGCTCTAGGTCAAGTGCAAGAGGGCTTTAACGTGTGCAAGAGGGCTTTAAGATGTTTGCAGGAGGGCTCTAGGACCTGTGTAGGAGGCCTCAGCGACATGTGGAGGAGAGTTGTGGGATGTGTTCAGGAGGTCGGTAAGAGGTGTGCAGGGGCGTGTAGGATGTGTGCAGGAGAGCTGTAGGATATGTGTAGGAGTGCTCCAGGATGTGTATAGGTGGCCTCTAGGATGTATTTAGGAGGGTTCTAGGACGTGCATAGGAGGGCGGCAGGACTTGTGAATTAAGGCTCTAGGATGTGAGCCGGATGGATATAGGATGGGTGAAGGAGGGCTCTAGCACCAGTGTATGAGAGGTTTATGACATGTGCAGAAGCACTCTAGGACATGTGTAGGAGGGCTCTTGGTTGTGTGAAGGAGGATATAGGATGTGTGCTGGAGGGCTGTAGGACGTGTGAAGGAGAGCTCTAGGATGTGTGTAGGAGTGCTCCAGGACATGTGCAGGAGGGCTCTAATTCGTGTGCAGGAGGGCTGTAGGACATGGGAAGGAGGCCTCTAGCACGTGTGTATGAGAGCTTTATGACACGTGCGGGAGGGATCTAGGATCTGTGTAGGAGGGCTCTAGGATGTGTGTAGAAGGGATCTAGGATGATTGCAGAATGGCTGTGAGACATGTTAAGGATGTCTCTAGGACGTGTTTAGGACGGCTCTCTCATGTGTGCAGAGGTCTCTAGCACCTTTGCTGGAGGGCTGTAAAACATGTACAGGAGGGCACTAGGACGTGTGTAGGAGGGCTCTAGGATGTGTGTAGGAGGGCTCAGGGTTGTGGGGCGAGCTGTAGGGTGTGTGCAGGAGGTCTGTAGGACATGTGCAGGAGGCTTGTAGGACGTGTGCACGAGAGCTCTAGGACGTGTGTAGTCGTGCTTCAGGATGTGTGTAGGAGGGCTCTAGTACGTGTGTAGGAGGGTTCTAGGACGTGTGTAGGAGGGTCTAGGACATGCGTAGGAGGGCTACAGGACTTGTGAATTAAGGGTCTAGGACGTGTGCAGGAGGGATGTAGCATGACTGAAAGAGGGCTCTAGCCTGTGTGTTCGAGGGCTTTATGACATGTGCAGGAGGACTCTAGGGCCTGTGTAGGAGGGCTCTTGGTTGTGTGTCGAAGGATCTAGGACATGTGCAGGAGGTTGTAGGACGTGTACTGGAGTTCTGTAGGACATGTTTAGGAGGGCTCTAGGACATGTGCAGGAGGGCTGTAGGACTTTTAGTGGAGGGCTGAAGGACGTGTGAAGTAGTACTCTAGGACGTGTGCAGGAGGGTTGTAGGATGTGTGAAAGAGTGTTCTAGCTCTTGTGAAGGAGGACTCAAAGATGTGAGCAGGAGGTATGTGTGAATTGTGTAGGCCGGATGTAGGACGTGTGCATGAGGGCTGTAGGACATGTGTAGGAGGGTTTTAGGACTTGTGTAGGTGGGGTGTAGGACGTGTGTAGGAGGGATGTAGGACCTTTGCAGGAGGGTAGAGGATGTGTGAAGGAGGTCTCTAGGACGTGTGGAGGAGGGCTCTGTGACGTGTGCAGGAGGGATCTAGGACGTTTGCAGAATGGCTGTAAAACGTGCGCAGGAGGGCTCTAGGAAGTGGGTTGGAGGGCTCTAGGACATGTGTAGGAGGGCTCTAGGACATGTGTAGGAGGGCTGTAGGATGTGTGTAGGAGGGCTCTAGGATGTTTTTCGGAGGGCTATAGGACGTGTGTAGGAGGGCTTTATGACGTGTATAGGAGGAATGTAGCACGTGTCAAGTAGGGCTCTATGTCATGTGCAAGAGGGTTTTAATACGTGTGCAAGCGTGCCTTAAGATGTGTGCAGGAGGGATCTAGGACCTATGTAGGAGGCCTCAGGTACATGTGGAAGAGGGCTGGGGGATGTGTTCAAGAGGTCTGTAAGATGTGTGAAAGGGGGTGTATGATATGTGCATTAGAGCTATAGGATATGTGTAGGAGTGCTCCAGGACATAGGTAGGAGGTCTCTAGGATGTGCTTAGGAGGGTCCTATGACGTGCGTAGGAGGGCGGCAGGACTTGTGAATTAAGGCTCTAGGATGTGTGCAGGAGGGATGTAGGATGGGTGAAGGAGGGCCCTAGCATGAGTGTATGAGAGGTTAATGACATGTGCAGATGCACTCTAGGACATGTGTAGGAGGGCTCTTGGTTGTGTGAAAGAGGGTTTACAATGTGTGCTCTAGGGCTGTTGGAAGTGTGAAGGAGAGCTCTAGGATGTGTGTAGGAGTGCTCCAGGACATGTGCAGGAGGGCTCTAATTCGTGTGCATTAGGGCTGTGGGACATGGGAAAGAGGCCTCTAAAACGTGTGTACGAGGGCTTTATGACACGTGCGGGAGGGATCTAGGATCTGTGTAGGAGGGCTCTAGGATGTGTGTAGAAGGAATCTAGGATGATTGCAGAAGGGCTGTCAGACATGTTAAGGATGTCTCTAGGACGTGTTTAGGATGGCTCTCTGATGTGTGCAGAGGTCTCTAGCACCTTTGCAGGAGGGTTGTAGGACATGTACAGGAGGGCACTAGGACGAGTGTAGGAGTGCTCCAGGATGTGTGTAGGAGGGATCAGGGATGTGGGGCCGTCTGTAGGGTGTGTGCAGGAGGTCTGTAGGACATGGGCAGGAGGGTTGTAGGACGTGTGCAGGAGAGCTCTAGGTTGTGTGTAGTCTTGCTCCAGGATGTGTGTAGGAGGGCTCTAGTATGTGTGTAGGAGGGTTCTAGGACCTGCGTTAGAGGGCTGCAGGACTTGTGATTTAAGGCTCTAGGACATGTGCAGAAGGGATGTAAGACGTGTGAAGGAGAGCTGTAGGACATGTGCAGGAGATCACTAGTATGTGTGTGGGAGGGCTCTAATACGTGTTTAGGAGGGATCTAGGAAGTGTGTAGGAGGGCTCAATTACATGTGTACCAGGGCTGTAGGATTTGTGAAGGAGGGCTCAAGGACGTGTGCTAGAGGACTGTAGGTCGTGTTCAGAAGAATTCTAGGATATGTGCAGGAGAGCTTTATGTCATGTGCTGGAGGGCTGTAGGACGTGTGTAGGAGGGCTCCAGGTCGTTTGCAGAAGGGCTCTATGATGTGTGCACGATGGACCTTGACATGTGCAGGAGGGCTGAAAATGGTGTGTAGGCAGTCTGTAGCACGTGTATAGGAGTGCTCTAGTATGTGTAAAGGAGGGATCTAAGATGTGTGTAGTAGGGTGCTAAAACGTGTGTAGGACGGCTATACAACATGAATGAGAGCTCTACGATGTGTTGAGGAGGGCTCTGGGACATGTGCAGTAGGTCTGTAAGACGTGTGCAGGAGGGTTCTAAGACGTGTGCAGGAGGGGGCTAGGACGTTTGTAGGAGTGCTCCAGGATGTAGGAGGGTCTAGGACATGCATAGGAGGGCTGCAGGACTTGTGAATTAAGGATCTAGAACTTGTGCAGGAGGGATGTAGGACGGGTGAAAGAAGGCTCTAGATGTGTGTACGTGGGCTTTATGACATGTGCAGGAGGACTCTAGGATCTGTGTAGGAGTGCTCTTTGTTGTGTGTAGGAGGATCTAGGACCTGTGCCGGAGGGCTGTAGGACTTTTGAAGTAGGGCTGAAGGACGTGTGAAGTGGGAGTCTAGGATGTGTGCAGGAGGGTTGTAGGACGCATGAAAGAGTGTTCTAAGTCTTGTGAAGGAGGACTCAAAATGTGAGCAGAAGATATGTGTGAATTGTGCAGGCCGGATGTAGGACGTGTGCATGAGGGCTATTGGACGTGTGTAGGAGGGCTTCTGAACGTGTGTCGGAGGGTTGTAGTACTTTGCAGGAGAGTGGAGGATGTGTGAAGGAGGGCTCTAGGATGTGTGGAGGAGGGCTTTATGAAGTGTATAGGAGGAATGTAGGACGTGTCAAGTAGGGTTCTAGGTTGTTTGCAAGAAGGCTCTAAGGCGTGTGCAAGAGGGTTTTAAGACGTGTGCAGGAGGGCTCTAGGATGTGTGTAGGAGGGCTCAGGGACATGTATAAGAAGACTGAAGAATGTGTGCAGGAGGACTGTAGCATGTGCACGAGGGCTGTAGAACATGTGCAGGAGGGGTCTAGGACGTTTGTAGGAGTGCTCCAAGACGGTTGTAGGAGGGCTCTATGACGTGTGTAGGAGGGTCTAGGACATGCGTAGGAGGGCTGCAGGACTTGTGAATTAAGGGTCTAGGACGTGTGCAGGAGGGATATAGGACGGGTGAAAGATGGCTCTAGCATGTGTGTACGAGGGCTTTATGACATGTGCAGGAGGACTCTAGGGCAAGTGTAGGAGGTCTCTTGGTTGTGTGTCGGAGGATCTAGGACGTGTGCAGGAGGTTGGAGGACGTGTAATGGAGGGCTGTAGGACATATATAGGAGGGCTCTAGGACGTGTGTAGGAGGGCTGTAGAACTTTTGATGGAGGGCTGAAGGACGTGTGAAGTAGGATTCTAGGAAGTGTGCAGGAGGGTTGTAGGACATGTGAGAGAGGGCTCTAGGTCTGGTGAAGGAGGACTCAATGATGTGAGCAGGAGGTATGTGTGAATTGTGTAGGCCGGATGTAGGACGTGTGTATGAGGGCTGTAGGACGTGTGTAGGAGGGCTTTAGGACGTGTGTAGTAGGGTTGTAGGACCTTTGCAGGAGGGTGGAGGATGTGTGAAGGAGGGCTCTAGGACGTGTGGTGCAGGGCTCTGTGACGAGTGCAGGAGGGACCTAGGACGTTTGCAGGATGGCTGTAAAATGTGTGCAGGAGGGATCTAGGATGTGGTTTGGAGGGCTTTAGTACATGTGTAGGAGGGCTCTGGGATGTGTGTAGGAGGGTGGCAGGACTTGTGAATTATGGCTCTGGGATGTGTGCTGGAGGGATGTAGGATGGGTGAAGGAGGGCTCTAGCATGAGTGTACGAGCGGTTTATGACATGTGCAGAAGCACTCTAGGACATGTGTAGGAGGGCTCTTGGTTGTGTGAAGGAGGATTTAGGATGTGTGCTTGAGGGCTGTAGGACGTGTGAAGGAGAGCTCTAGGATGTGTGTTGGAGTGCTCCAGGACATGTGCAGGAGGGCGCTAATTCGTGCACAGGAGGGCTGTAGGACGTGTGAAGGAGTCTTCTACTACGTGTGTACGAGGGCTTTATGACACGTGCGGGAGGGATCTAGCATCTGTGTAGGTGGCCTCCAGGATGTTTGTAGAAGGGATCTAGGATGATTGCAGAAGGGCTGTGAGACATGTTAAGGATGTCTCTAGGACGTGTTTAGGAGCGTCCTAGGACATGCGTAGGAGGGCGGCAGGACTTGTGAATTAAGGCTCTGGAATGTGTGCCGGAGGGATGTAGGATGTGTGAAGGAGGGCTCTAGGATGTGTGGAGGAGGTCTCTAGGATGATTTTCAGAGGGCTATAGGACGTGTGTAGGAGGGCATTATGACGTGTATAGGAGGAAGGTAGCACGTGTCAAGTAGGGCTCTAGGTCATGTGCAAGAGGGCTTCCAGACTTGTGCAAGAGGGCTTTAAGATGTGTGCAGGAGGGCTCTAGGACCTGTGTAGGAGGCCTAAGCGACATGTGGAGGAGGGCTGTGCGACATGTTCAGGAGGTCTGTAAGACGTGTGCAGGGGGATGTAGGATATGTGCAGGCGAGCTGTAGGATATGTGTAGGAGTGCTCCAGGACGTGTGTAGGAGGTCTCTAGGATGTGTTTAGGAGGGTCCTAGGACATGCGTAGAAAGGGTGGCAGGACTTGTGAATTAAGGCTCAGGGATGAGTGCCGGAGGGATGTAGGATGGGTGAAGGAGGGCTCTAGCACAAGTGTATGAGAGGTTTATGACCTGTGCAGAAGCACTCTAGCACATGTGTAGGAGGGCTCTTGGTTGTGTGAAGGAGGATTTAGGATGTGTGCTGGAGGGCTGTAGGACGTGTGAAGGAGAGCTCTTGGATGTGTGTAGGAGTGCTCCAGGACATGTGCAGGAGGGCTCTAATTCGTGTACAGGAGGGCTGTAGGACGTGTGAAGAAGGCTTCTAGCACCTGTGTACGAGGGCTTTATGACACGTGTGGGAAGAATCTAGGATCTGTGTAGGAGGCCTCTAGGATGTTTGTAGAAGGGATCTAGGATGATTGCAGAAGGGCTGTGAGACATGTTAAGGATGTCTCTAGGACGTGTTTACGAGGGCTCTCTGCTGTGTGCAGAGGTCTCTAGCACCTTTGCAGGAGGGTTGTAGGACATGTACAGGAGGCACTAGGACGTGTGTAGGAGGGCTCCAGGATGTGTGTAGGAGGGCTCAGGGATGTGGGGCGGGCTGTAGGGTGTGTGCAGGAGGTCTGTAGGACATGTGCAGGAGGGTTGTAGGACGTGTGCAGGAGAGCTCTAGGATGTGTGTAGTCTTGCTCCAGGATGTGTGTAGGAGGGCTCTAGTATGTGTGTAGGAGGGTTCTAGGACAAGCGTTAGAGGGCTGCAGGACTTGTGAATTAAGGCTCTAGGACTTGTGCAGAAGGGATGTAAGACGTGTGAAGGAGAGCTGCAGGACATGTGCAGGAGATCACTAGGATGTGTGTGGGAGGGCTCTAATACGTGTTTAGGAGGGATCTAGGAAGTGTGTAGGAGGGCTCAATTACATGTGAACCAGGACTGTAGGATTTGTGAAGGAGGGCTCAAGGACGTGTGCTAGAGGACTGTAGGTCGTGTTCAGGAGAACTCTAGGATGTGTGCTGGAGAGCGTTATGTCATGTGCAGGAGGGCTCTAGGACGTGTGTAGGAGGGCTCCAGGTCGTTTGCAGAAGCGCTCTATGATGTGTGCACGATGGCTCTCGACATGTGCAGGAGGGCTGAAAGAGGTGTGTAGGCGGTCTGTAGCACGTGTGTAGGATTGCTCTAGTATGTGTACAGGAGGGATCTAAGATGTGTGTAGTAGTGTGCTAAAACGTGTGTAGGACGGCTGTACAACATGAATGAGAGCTCTACGATGTGTTGAGGAGGGCTCTGGGACATGTGCAGTAGGTCTGTAGGACGTGTGCAGGAGGGTTCTAAGTCGTTTGCAGGAGGGGTCTAGCACGTGTGTAGGAGTGCTCCAGGACGTATATAGGAGAGCTCTAGTACCTGTGTAGGAGGGTCTAGACCACCCATAGGAGGGCTGCAGACTTGTGAATTACGGACCTAGAACTTGTGCAGGAGGGATGTAGGACGGGTGAAAGAGTTCTCTAGCATGTGTGTACGAGGGCTTTATGACATGTGCGGGAGGGCCATAGCGACTGTGTAGGAGGGATCTTGGTTGTGTGTCGGAGGATCTAGGATGTGTGCAGGAGGTTGTAGGACCTGTAATGGAGGGCTGTAGGACATGTGTAGGAGGGCTCTAGGACGTGTGTAAGAGGGCTCTAGGACTTTTGATGGAGGGCTGAAGGACGTGTGAAGTAGGACTCTTGGACATGTGCAGGAGGCTTGTAGGACGTGTGAAAGAGGGCTCTAGGTCTTGTGAAGGAGGACTCAAAGATGTGAGCAGGAGGTATATGTGAATTGTGCAGGCCAGATTTAGGACGTGTGCATGAGGACTGTAAGTCGTGTGTAGGAGGGCTTTAGGACGTGTGTAGGAGGGTTGTAGGACTTTTGCAGGAGAGCTCTAAGTTGTGTGTAGTCGTACTCCAGGATGTGTGTAGGAGGGCTCAAGTATGTGTGTAGGAGGGTTCTAGGATGTGGGTTAGAGGGCTACAGGACTTGTTAATTAAGGCTCTAGGACATGTGCAGAATTGATGTAAGACGTGTGAAGGAGAGCTGCAGGACGTGTGCAGGATATCACTATGATGTGTGTGGGAGGGCTCTAATACCTGTTTAGGAGGGATCTAGGAAGTGTGTAGGAGGGCTCAATTACATGTGTACCAGGGCTGTAGGATTTGTGAAGGAGGGCTCAAGAACGTGTGCTAGAAGACTGTAGGTCGTGTTCAGGAGAACTCTAGGATGTATGCAGAAGAGGTATATGTCATGTGCAGGAGGACTCTAGGAAGTGTGTAGGAGTGCTCCAGGTCGTTTGCAGAAGGGCTCTATGATGTGTGCACGATGGCTCTTGACATGTGCAGGAGGGCTGAAAGAGGTTTGTATGCGTTCTGTAGCACTTGCGTAGGAGTGGTCTAGTATGAGTATAGGAGGGATCTAAGATGTGTGTAGTAGGGGTCTATAACGTGTGTAGGACGGCTGTACAACATGAATGGGAGCTCTACGATGTGTTGAGGAGGGCTCTGGGACATGTGCAGGAGGTCTGTAGGACGTGTGCAGGAGGGTTCTAAGACGTGTGCAGGAGGGGTCTAGGACGTGTGTAGGAGGGTCTAGGTCATGCATAGGAGGGCTGCAGGACTTGTGAATTATGGATCTAGAACTTGTGCAGGAGGGCTGTAGGACTTTTGAAGGAGGGCTGAAGGACGTGTGAAGTAGGACTCTAGGACGTGTGCAGGAGGGTTGTAGGACATGTGAAAGAGGGCTCTAGGTCTTGTGAAGGAGGACTCAAAGATGTGAGCAGGAGGTATGTGTGAATTGTGCAGGCCGGATGTAGGACGTGTAAATGAGGGCTGTAGGACGTGTGTAGGAGTGTTGTAGGACTTTGAAGGAGAGTGGAGGATGTGGGAAGAGGGCTCTAGGATGTGTGGAGGAGGGCTTTATGAAGTGTATAGGAGGAATGTAGGACGAGTCAAGTAGGGCTCTAGATTGTTTGCAAGAGGGCATTAAGACGTGTGCAAGAGGGTTTTAACACGTGTGCAGGAGGGCTCTAGGACGTGTGTAGGATGGCTCAGGGACGTATAAAGCAGGACTGTAGAATGTGTGCAGGAGGTCTGTAGGATGTGCACGAGGGCTGTAGGTCATGTGCAGGAGGGGTCTAGGACGTGTGTAGGGGTGTTCCAGCACGATTGTAGGAGGGCTCTAGTTCGTGTGTAGGAGGGTCTAGGACATGCTTTGGAGGGCTGCAGGACTTGTGAATTAAGGGTCTAGGACATGTGCAGGAGGGATGTAGGACAGCTGAAAGAGGGTTCTAGCATGTGTGTACGAGGGCTTTATGACATGTGCAGGAGGACTCTAGGGCCTGTGTAGGAGGGCTCTTGGTTGTGTGTCGGAGGATCTAGGACGTGAGCAGGAGGTTGTAGGACGTGTAATGGAGGGCTGTAGGACATGTGTAGGAGGGATCTAGGACGTGTGTAGGAGGGCTGTAGGACTTTTGATGGAGGGCTGAAGGACGTGTGAAGTAGGACTCTAGGAGGTGTGCAGGAGGGTTGTAGGACGTGTGAAAGAAGGCTCTAGGTCTTGTGAAGGAGGACTGAAAGATGTGAGCAGGAGGTATGTGTGAATTGTGCAGGCCGGATGTAGGACGTGTGCATGAGGGCTGTAGGATGTGTGTAGGAGGGCTTTAGGACGTGTGTAGGGGGGTTGTAGGACCTTTGCAGGAGGGTGGAGGATGTGTGAAGGAGGGCTCTAGGACGTGTGGTGGAGGGCTCTGTGACGTGTGCAGGAGGGATCTAGGACGTTTGCAGGATGGATGTAAAACGTGTGCAGGAGGGCTCTAGGAAATGGGTTGGAGGACTCTAGGACATGTGTAGGAGGGCTCTGGGACATGTGTAGGAGGGCTGTAGGATGTGTATAGGAGGGCTCTAGGATGTTTTTCGGAGGGCTATAGGACGTGTGTAGGAGGGCATTATGATGTGTATAGGAGGAATGTAGCACCTGTCAAGTAGGGCTCTAGGTCATGTGCAAGAAGGCTTTAAGACGTGTGCAAGAGGGCTTTAAGATGTGTGCAGGAGGGCTCTAGGATGTGTGTAGGAGGGCTCAGGTACGTGTATAGGAGGACTGTATAATGTGTGCAGGAGGTCTGTAGGATGTGCAGGAGGGCTGGAGGACATGTGCAGGAGGGGTCTAAGACGTGTGCAGGAGGGGTCTAGCACGTTTGTAGGAGTGCTGCAGGATGTAATGTAGGAGTGCTATAGGACGTGTGTAGGAGGGTCTAGTACATGCATAGGAGGGCTGCAGGACTTGTGAATTATGGGTCTACGATGTGTGCAGGAGGGATGTAGGACGGCTGAAAAAGGGCTCTAGCATGTGTGTACGAGGGCTTTATGACATGTGGAGGAGGACTCTAGGGCCTGTGTAGGAGGGCTCTTGGTTGTGTTTCGGAGGATCTAGGACGTGTGCAGGAGGTTGCAGGACATTTAATGGAGGGCTGCAGGACATGTGTAGGAGGGCTCTAGGACGTGTGTAGTAGGGCTGTAGAACTTTTGGTGGAGGGCTGAACGACGTGTGAAGTAGGACTCTAGGACGAGTGCAGGAGGGTTGTAGGACGTGTGAAAGAGGGCTCTAGGTCTTGTGAATAGTACTCAAAAATGTGAGCAGGATGTATGTGTGAATTGTGCAGGCCGAATGGAGGACGTGTACATGAGGGCTGTAGGACGTGTGTAGGAGGGCTTTTGAACGTGTATAGGAGGGTTGTAGGACTTTGCAGGAGAGTGGAGGATGTGTGAAGGAGGGCTCTAGGATGTGTGGAGGATGGCTTTATGAAGTGTATAGTGGGAATGTAGGACGTGTCAAGTAGGGTTCTAGGTTGTTTGCAAGAGGGCTTATGACGTGTGAAAGAGGGTTTTAAGACGTGTGCAAGAGGGCTCTAGGATGTGTGTAGGAGGGCTCAGTGACGTGTATAGGAGGACTCTAGAATGTGTGCAGGTGGTCCATAGGATGTGCACGAGGGCTGTAGGACATGTGCAGGAGGGGTCTAGGACGTGTGTTGGAGTGCTCCAGGACGTATGTAGGAGGGTTCGAGTACGTGTGTAGGAGGGTCTAGGACATGCATAGGAGGGCTGCAGGACTTGTGAATTAAGGGTCTAAGACGTGTGCAGGAGGGATGTAGGGTGGCTGAAAGAGGGCTCTAGCATGTGTGTATGAGGGCTTTATGACATGTGCAGGAGGACTCTAGGGCCTGTGTAGGAGGGCTCTTGATTGTGTGTCCGAGGATCTAGGACGTGTGCAGGAGGTTGTAGGACGTGGAATGGAGGGCTGTAGGACATGTGTAGGAGGGCTCTTATACGTGTGCAGGAGGGTTGTGGGACGTGTGAAAGAGGGCTCTAGGTCTTGTGAAGGAGTCCTCAAAGATGTGAGCAGGAGGTATGTGTGAATTGAGCAGGCCGGATGTAGGACGTGTGCATGAGGTCTGTAGGACGTGTGTAGGAGTGCTCCACGACATTTGTAGAAGGGCTCTAGGTTGTGTGTAGGTGGGTCTAGGACATGCGTTGGAGGCCTCAGGACTTGTGAATTAAGGGTCTAGGACGTGTGCAGGAGGGATGTAGGACGGCTGAAAGAGCGCTCTAGCATATGTGTACGAGGGCTTTATGACATGTACAGGTGGACTCTAGGATCTGTGTAAGAGTGCTCTTTGTTGTGTGTAGGAGTATCTAGGACGTGTGCAGGAGGGCTGTAGGACTTGTGAAGGAGGGCTCTAGGACATGTGTCGTAGGTCTCTAGGTCGTTTGTAGGAGGATTCTGGGATATGGTTAGGAGGGATGTAGGACTTTTGAAGGAGGGCTAAATGACTGTGAATTAGGACTCTAGGACGTGTGCAGGAGGGTTGTAGGACGTGAGAAATAGTGCTCTAGGACTTGTGAATGAGGACTCAAAGATGTGAGCAGGAGGTATGTGTGAATTCTCCAGGTTGGATGTAGGACTTGTGCATGAGTGCTGTAGGACGTGTGTTGTAGGGCTTTAGGACGTGTGTAGGAGGGTTTTAGGACCTTTGCAGGAGGCTGGAGAATGTGTGAAGGAGGGCTCGAGGACATGTGGTGGAGGGCTCTGTGACGTGTGCAGTAGGGATCTAGGAGGTTGGCAGGATGGCTATAAAACGTGTGCAGGAGGGCTCCAGGATGTTTGTAGGAGGGCTCTAGGACGTGTGTAGGAGGGTCTAGGACATGCATAGAAGGGCTGCAGGACTTGTGAGTTAAGGGTCTAGGACGTGTGCAGGAGGGATGTAGGATGGCTGAAAGAGGGCTCTAGCATGTGTGTACGAGGGCTTTATGACATGTGCAGGAGGACTCTAGGGTCTGTGTAGGAGGGCTCTTGGTTGTGTGTCGTGGGATCTAGGACGTGTGCAGGAGGTTTTAGGACATATAATGGAGGACTGTAGGAGATGTGTAGGAGGGCTCTAGGACGTGTGTAGGAGGACTGTAGGACTTTTGATGGAGGGCTGAAGGACGTGTGAAGTAGGACACTAGGACGTGTGCAGGAGGGTTGTAGGACGTGTGAAAGAGGGCTCTGGGTCTTGTGAATAGGACTCAAAGATGTGAGCAGGAGGTATGTGTGAATTGTGCAGGCCGGATGTAGGACGTGTGCATGAGGGCTGTAGGCATGTGTAGGAGGGCTTTATGATGTGTGTAGGAGGGTTGTCGGACCTTTGCAGGAGGGGTCTATGGCGTGTGTAGGACTGCTCCAGGACATTTTTAGGATGGCTCTAGGACGTGTGTAGGAGGGTCTAGGACATGGGTAGGAGGACTGCAGGACTTTTGAATTAAGGTTCTAGGATGTGTGCAGGAGGGATGTAGGACGGCTGAAAGAGGGCTCTAGCATGTGTGTACAAGGGCTTTATGACATGTGCAGGAGGACTCTAGGGCCTTTCTAGGAGGGCTCTTGGTTGTGTGTCGAATGATCTAGGACGTGTGCAGGAGGTTGTAGGACGTGTAATGGAGGGCTGTAGGACAAGTGTAAGAGGGCTCTAGGACGAGTGTAGGAGGGCTGTAGTACTTTTGTTGGAGGGCTGAAGGATGTGTGAAGTAGGACTCTAGGAGGTGTGCAGGAGGGTTGTAGGAAGTGTGAAGGAGGGCTCTAGGTCTTGTGAAGGAGGACTCAAAGATGTGAGCAGGAGGTATGTGTGAATTGTTCAGGCCGGATGTAGGACGTGTGCATGAAGGCTGTAGGATGTGTGTAGGAGGGCTTTAGGACGTGTGTAGGAGGGTTGTAGGACCTTTGTAGGAGGGTGGAGGATGTGTGAAGGAGGGCTCTAGGACGTGTGGTGGAGGGCTTTGTGACGTGTGCAGGAGGGATCTAGGACGTTTGCAGGATGCTGTAAAACGTGTGCAGGATGGTTCTAGGAAGTGGGTTGGAGGGCTCTAGGACATGTGTAGGAGGGCTCTAGGACATGTGTAGGAGGGTTCTGGGACATGTGTAGGAGGACTGTAGGATGTGTGTAGGACGGCTCTAGGATGTTTTTCGGAGGGCTGTAGGACGTGTGTAGGAGGGCTTTATGAGGTGTATAGGAGGAATGTAGCACATGTCAAGTACGGCTCTAGGTCATGTGCAAGACGGCTTTAAGACGTGTGCAAGAGGGCTTTAAGATGTTTGCAGGAGGGCTCTAGGACCTGTGTAGGTGGCCTCAGTGACATGTGGAGGAGGGCTGTGGGACGTGTTCAGGAGGTCTGTAAGACGTGTGCAGGGGGGTGTTGGATGTGTGCAGGAGAGCTGTAGGATATGTGTAGGAGTAATCTAGGACGTGTGTAGGAGGTCTCTAGGATGTGTTTAGGAGGGTTCTAGGACGTGCGTAGGAGGGTGGCAGGACTTGTGAATTAAGGCTCTAGGATGTGTGCCCGAGGGATATAGGATGGGAGAAGGAGGGCTCTAGCACGAGTGTATGAGAGGTTTATGAAATGTGAAGAAACACTCTAGGACATGTATAGGAGGGCTCTTGGTTGTGTGAAGGAGGATTTAGGATGTGTGCTGGAGGGCTGTAGGACGTGTGAAGGAGAGCTCTAGGATGTGTGTAGGAGTGCTCCAGGACATGTGCAGGAGAGCTCTAATTCGTGTGCAGGAGGGCTGTAGGACGTGGGAAAGAATCCTCTAGCACGTGTGTACGAGGGCTTTATGACGCGTGCAGGAGGGATGTAGGATCCGTGTAGGAGGGCTCTCGGATGTGTGTAGAAGGGATCTAGGATGATTGCAGAAGGGCTGTCAGACATGTTAAGGATGTCTCTAGGACGTGTTTATGAGGACTCTATGATGTCTGCAGAGGTCTCTAGCACCTTTGCAGGAGGGTTGTAGGACATGTACCGATGGGCCCTAGGACCTGTGTAGGAGTGCTCCAGGATGTGTGTAGGAGGGCTCTAGTATGTGTGTAGGAGGGTTGTAGGACGTGCGTTAGAGGGCTGTAGGACTTGTGAATTAAGGCTCTCGGACATGTGCAGAAGGGAGGTAAGACGTGTGAAGGAGAGCTGCAGGACGTGTGCAGGAGATCACTATTATGTGTGTTGGAGGAGTCTAATACGTGTTTAGGAGCGAAATAGTAAGTGTGTAGGAGGGCTCAATTACATATGTACCAGGGCTGTAGGGTTTGTGAAGGAGGGTTCAAGGACGTGTGCTAGAGGACTGTAGGTCATGTTCTGAACTCTAGGATGTGTGCAGGAGAGCTTTATGTCATGTGCAGGAGAACTCTAGGACGTCTGTAGGAGGGCTACAGGTCGTTTGCAGAAGGGCTCTATGATGTGTGCACCATGGCTCTTGACATGTGCAGGAAGGCCAAAAGAGATGTGTAGGCCATCTGTAGCACGTGTGTAGGAGGGCTCTAGTATGTGTATAGGAGGGATCTAAGATGTGTGTAGTAGGGTGCTAATACGTGTGTAGGACGGCTGTACAACGTGAATGAGAGCTCTATAATGTGTTGAGGAGGGCTCTGGGACATGTGCAGGAGGTCTGTAGGATGTGTGCAGGAGGGTTCTAATACGTGTGCAGGAGGGGTCTAGGACGTGTGTAGGAGTGCTCCAGGAGGTATGTTGGAGAGCTCTAGGACTTGTGTAGGAGGGTCTAGGACATGCGTAGGAGGGCTGCAAGACTTGTGAATTAAGGATCTAGTACTTGTGCAGGAGGGATGTAGGACGCGTGAAAGAGGGCTCTAGATGTGTGTACGTGGGCTTTATGACACGTGCAGGAGGACTCTAAGATCTGTGTAGGAGTGCTCTTTATTGTGTGTAGGAGGATCTCGGATGTGTGCAGGAGGGCTGTAGGACTTGGGAAGGAGGGCTCTAGGACATATGTGGTAGGGCACTAGGTCGTGTGTAGGAGGATTCTGGGATATGGTTAGGATGGCTGTAGGACTTTTGAAGGAGGGCTGAAGGACGTGTGAAGTAAGACTCTAGGACGTGTGCAGGAGGGTTGTAGGACATGTGAAATAGTGCTCTAGTTCTTGTGAAGGAGGACTCAAAGATGTGAGCAGGAGGTATGTGTGAATTGTGCAGGCCAGATGTAGGACATGTGCATGAGGGCTGTAGGACTTGTGTAGGAGGGCTTTTGAACGTGTGTAGGAGGGTTGTAGTAGTTTGCAGGAGAGTGGAGGATGTGTGAAAGAGGGCTCTAGGATGTGTGGAGGAGGGCGTTATGAAGTGTATAGGAGGAATGTAGGACGTGTCAAGTAGGGCTCTAGGTTGTTTGCAAGAGGGCTTTAAGACGTGTGCAAGAGGGTTTTAAGACGTGTGCAGGAGGGCTCTTGGATGTGTGTAGGAGGGCTCAGGGACGTGTATAGGAGGACTGTAGAATGTGTGCAGGAGGTCTGTAGGATGTGCATGAGGGCTGTAGGACATGTGCAGGAGGGATCCAGGACGTGTGTAGGAGTGTTCCACGACGTTTGTAGGAGGGTTCTAGGTCGTGTGTAGGAGGGTCTAGGACATGCATAGGAGGGCTGCAGGACTTGTGAATTAAGGGTCTAGGACGTGTGCAGGATGCATGTAGGATGGCTGAAAGAGGGCTCTAGCATGTGTGTACGAGGGCTTTATGACATATGCAGGAGGACTCTAGGGCCTGTGTAGGAGGGCTCTTGGTTGTGTGTCGGAGGATCTAGGACGTGGGCAGGAGGTTGTAGGACGTGTAATGGAGGGCTGTAGGACATATGTAGGAGGGCTCTAGGATGTGTGTAGGAGGGCTGTAGGAATTTTGATGGAGGGCTGAAGGACGTGTGAAGTAGGACTCTAGGAGGTGTGCAGGAGGGTTGTAGGACGTGTGAAAGAGGGCTCTGGGTCTTGTGAAGGAGGACTAAAAGATGTGAGCAGGAGGTATGTGTGAATTGTGCAGGCCGGATGTAGGATGTGTGCATGAGGGCTGTAGGACGTGTGTAGGAGGGCTTTAGGACGTGTGTAGGTGGGTTGTAGAACCTTTGCAGGAAGGTGGAGGATGTGTGAAGGAGGGCTCTAGGACGTGTGGTGGAGGGCTCTGGGACATGTGTAGGAGGGCTCTAGGATGTTTTTCGGAGGGCTATAGGACGTGTGTAGGAGGGCATTATGGTGTGTATAGGCGGAATGTAGCACGTGTCAAGTAGGGCTCTAGGTCATGTGCAATAAGGCTTTAAGACGTGTGCAAGAGGGCTTTAAGATGTGTGCAGGAGGGCTCAAGGATGTGTGTAGGAGGGCTCAGGTAAGTGTATAAGAAGACTGTATAATGTGTGCAGGAGGTCTGTAGGATGTGCAAGTTGGCTGGAGGACATGTGCAGGAGGGGTCTAAGACGTGTGCAGGAGGGGTCTAGCACGTGTGTAGGAGTGCTGCAGGATGTATGTAGGAGTGCTATAGGACATGTGTAGGAGGGTCTAGGACATGCATAGGAGGGCTGGAGGACTTGTGAATTATGGGTCTACGATGTGTGCAGGAGGGATGTAGGATGGCTGAAAAAGGGCTCTAGCATGTGTGTACGAGGGCTTTATGACATGTGGAGGAGGACTCTAGGGCCTGTGTAGGAGGGCTCTTGGTTGTGTTTCAGAGGATCTAGGACGTGTGCAGGAGGTTGCAGGACATTTAATGGAGGGCTGCAGGACATGTGTAGGAGGGCTCTAGGACGTGTGTAGTAGGGCTGTAGGACTTTTGGTGGAGGGCTGAAGGACGTGTGAAGTAGGACTCTAGGACGTGTGCAGGAAGGTTGTAGGACGTGTGAAAGAGGCCTCTAGGTCTTGTGAATAGGACTCAAAAATGTGAGCAGGATATATGTGTGAATTGTGCAGGCCGGATGTAGGACGTGTACATGAGGGCTGTAGGACGTGTGTAGGAGGGCTTTGAACGTGTATAGGAGGGTTGTAGGACTTTGCAGGAGAGTGGAGGATGTGTAAAGGAGGGCTCTAGGATGTGTGGAGGAGGGCTTTATGAAGTGTATAGTGGGAATGTAGGACGTGTCAAGTAGGGCTCTAGGTTGTTTGCAAGAGGGCTTTAAGACGTGTGAAAGAGGGTTTTAAGACGTGTGCATGAGGGCTCTAGGATGTGTGTAGGAGGGCTAGGGACGTGTATAGGAGGACTCTAGAATGTGTGCAGGTGGTCTATAGGATGTGCACGAGGGCTGTAGGACATGTGCAGGAGGGGTCTAGGACGTGTGTATGAGTGCTCCAGGATGTATGTAGGAGGGCTCTAGTACGTGTGTAGGAGGGTCAAGGACATGCGTAGGAGCGCTGCAGGACTTGTGAATTAAGGGTCTAAGACGTGTGCAGGAGGGATGTAGGGTGGCTGAAAGAGGGCTCTAGCATGTGTGTATGAGGGCTTTATTACATGTGCAGGAGGACTCTAGGGCCTGTGTAGGAGGGCTCTTGATTGTGTATCCGAGGATCTAGGACGTGTGCAGGAGGTTGTAGGACGTGTAATGGAGGGCTGTAGGACATGTGTAGGAGGGCTCTTATACGTGTGCAGGAGGGTTGTGGGACGTGTGAAAGAGGGCTCTAGGTCTTGTGAAGGAGTCCTCAAAGATGTGAGCAGGAGGAATGTGTGAATTGTGCAGGCCGGATGTAGGACGTGTGCATGAAGGCTGTAGGACGTGTGTAGGAGTGCTCCACGACATTTGTAGGAGGGCTCTAGGACGTGTGTAGGTGGGTCTAGGACATGCGTAGGAGGCCTCAGGACTTCTGAATTAAGGGTCTAGGACGTGTGCAGGAGGGATGTAGGACGGCTGAAAGAGGGCTCTAGCATATGTGTACGAGGGCTTTATGACATGTACAGGAGGACTCTAGGATCTGTGTAAGAGTGCTCTTTGTTGTGTGTAGGAGGATCTAGGACGTGTGCAGGAGGGCTGTAGGACTTGTGAAGGAGGGCTCTAGGACATGTGTCGTAGGTCTCTAGGTCGTTTGTAGGAGGATTCTGGGGTATGGTTAGGAGGGATGTAGGACTTTTGAAGGAGGGCTAAAGGACTGTGAATTAGGACTCTAGGACGTGTGCAGGAGGGTTGTAGGACGTGAGAAATAGTGCTCTAGGTCTTGTGAATGAGGACTCAAAGATGTGAGCAGGAGGTATGTGTGAATTCTGCAGGTCGGATGTAGGACGTGTGCATGAGGGCTGTAGGACTTTTGTAGTAGGGCTTTTGAACGTGTGTAGGAGGGTTGTAGGACTTTGCAGGAGAGTGGAGGATGTGTGAAGGAGGGCTCTTGGATGTATGGAGGAGGGCTTTATGAAGTGTATAGGAGGAATGTAGGACGTGTCAATAGGGCTCTAGGTTGTTGGCAAGAGGGCTTTAAGATGTTTGCAAGAGGGTTTTAAGACGTGTGCAGGAGGGCTCTAGGATGTGTGTAGGAGGGCTCAGGGACGTATATAGCAGGACTGCAGAATGTGTGCAAGAGGTCTGTAGGATGTGCACAAGGGCTGTAGGACATGTGCAGGAGGGGTTTAGGACGTGTGTCGGAGTGCTCCAGGATGTTTGTAGGAGGGCTCTAGGTCGTGTGTAGGAGGGTCTTTGACATGCATAGGAGGGCTGCAAGGCTTGTGAATTAAGGGTCTAGGACGTGTGCAGGAGGTATGTAGGATGGCTGAAAGAGGGCTCTAGCATATGTGTACGAGGGCTTTATGACATGTGCAGGAGGACTCTTGGGCCTGGTTAGGAGGGCTCTTTGTGTGTCTTAGGATCTAGGATGTCTGCAGGAGGTTGTAGGATGTGTAATGGAGGACTGTAGGACATGTGTAGGAGGGCTGTAGGACTTGTGAAGGAAAGCTCTAGGACATGTGTGGGAGGGCTCTAGGTCGTGTGTAGGAGGGCTGTAGGACTTTTGATGGAGGGCTGAAGGAAGTGTGAAGTAGGACTCTAGGACGTGTGCAGGAGTGTTGTCGGACGTGTCAAAGAGGGCTCTAGGACTTTTGAAGGAGGACTCAAAGATGTGAGCAGGAGGTGTGTGTGAATTGTGCAGGCCGGATGAAGGACATGGGCATGAGGGCTGTAGGATGTGTGTAGGAGTGCTTTAGGACGTGTGTAGGATGCTTGTCCGACGTTTTCAGGAGGGTGGAGAATGTTTGAAGGAGGGCTCTAGGACATGTGTAGGAGGGCTCTGAGACGTGTGCAGGAGGGATCTAGGACGTTTGCAGGATGGCTGTAAAACGTGTGCAGGAGGGCTCTAGGAAGTGGGTTGGAGGGCTCTAGGACATATGTAGGAGGGCTCTAGGACATGTGTATGAGGGCTATGGGACATGTGTAGGAGGTCTCTGGAACATGTGGAGGAGGTCTGTAGGATGTGTGTAGGTGGGCTCTAGGATGTTTTCGCAGGGCTGTAGGACGTTTGTAGGAGGGCTTTATGATGTGTATAGGAGGAATGTAGCACGTGTCAAGTAGGGCTCTACGTCATGTGCAAGAGGGCTTTATGACGAGTGCAAGAGGGCTTTAAGATGTGTGCAAGAGGGCTCCAGGACCTGTGTAGGAGGCCCCAGGGACATGTGGAGGAGGGATGTGGGACGTGTTCAGGATGTCTGTAAGACGTGTGCAGGGGGGTGTAGGATGTGTGCAGGAGAGCTGTAGGATATATGTAGGAGTGCTCCAGGACGTGTGTAGGAGGTCTCTAGGATGTGTTTAGGAGGGTTCTAGGACGTGTGTAGGAGGGCGGCAGGACTTTGAATTAAGGCTCTATTATGTGTGCCGGAGGGATGTAGGATGGGTGAAGGAGGGCTCTAGCACGAGTGTATGAGAGGTTTATGACATGTGCAGAAGCACTCTAGGACATGTGTAGGAGGGCTTTTGGTTGTGTGAAGGTGGATTTACGATGTGTGCTGGAGGGCTGTAGGACGTGTGAAGGAGAGCTCTAGGATGTGTGTAGGAGTGCTCCAGGACATGTGCCAGAGAAATCTAATTCGTGTGCAGGAGTGCTGTAGGACATGGGAAGGACGCCTCTAGCACGTGTGTACGAGAGCTTTATGACACGTGCGGGAGGGATCTAGGATCTGTGTAGGAGGGCTCTAGGATGTGTGTAGAAGGGATCTACGATGATTGCAGAAGGGCTGTCAGACATGTTAAGGATGTCTCTAGGACGTGTTTAGGAGGGCTCTCTGATATGTGCAGAGGTCTCTAGCACCTTTGGAAAGGGCTGTAGGACATGTACAGGAGGGCACTAGGACGTGTGTAGGAGGGCTCCAGGATGTGTGAAGGAGTGCTCAGGAATGTTGGGCGGGCTGTAGGGTGTGTGCAGGAGGTCTGTAGGACATGCGCAGGAGGGTTGTAAGACGTGTGCCGGAGATCTCTAGGTCGTGTGTAGTCATGCTCCAGGATGTGTGTAGGAGGCCTCTAGCATGTGTGTAGGAGGGTTCTAGGACATGCGTTAGAGGTCTGCAGGACTTGTGAATTAAGGCTCTAGAACATGTGCAGAAGGGAGGTAATACGTGTGAAGGAGAGCTGCAGGACGTGTGCAGGAGATCACTAGGATGTGTGTGGGAGGGCTCTAATATGTGTTTAGGAGGGATCTAGGAAGTGTGTAGGGGGCTAAGTTACATGTGTACCAGGGCTGTAGGATTTGTGAAGGAGGGCTCAAGGACGTGTGCTAGAGGACTGTAGGTCGTGTTCAGGAGAATCTAGGATGTGTGCAGGATAACTTTATGTCATGTGCAGGAGGTCTCTAGGACGTGTGTAGGAGGGCTCCAGGTCGTTTGCAGAAGGGCTCTTTGATGTGTGCACGATGGCTCTTGACATGTGCAGGAGGGCTGAAAGAGGTGTGTAGGCCGTCTGTAGCATGTGTGTAGGAGTGCTCTAGTATGTGTATAAGAGGGATCTAAGATGAGTGTAGTAGGGTGCTTAAACGTGTGTAGGACGGATCTACAATGTGAATGAGAGCTCAAAGCTGTTTTGATGAGGGCTCTGGGACATGTGCAGGAGGTCTGTAGGAAGTGTGCAGGAGGGTTATAAGACGTATGCAAGAGGGGTCTAGGATGTATGTAGGAGTGCTCCAGGACATATGTAGGAGATCTCTAGGACGTGTGTAGGAGGGTTAGGACATGCATAAGAGGGCTGCAGGACTTGTGAATTAAGGATCTAGAACTTGAGCAGGAGGGATGTAGGGCGCGTGAAAGAGGGTTCTAGATGTGTGAATGAGGGCTTTATGACATGTGCTGGAGTACTCCAGCATCTGTTTAGGAGTGCTCTTTGTTGTGTGTAGGAGGATCTAGGACGTGTGCAGGAGTGCTGTAGGACTTGTGAAGGAGGGCTCTAGGACATTTGTGGTAGGGCTCTAGGTCGTGTGTAGGAGGATTCTGGGATATGGTTAGGAGGGCTGTAGAACTTTTGAAGGAGGGCTGAAGGACGTGTGAATTAGGACTCTTTGACGTGTGCAGGAGGGTTGTAGGAGGTGTGAAAGAGTGCTCTAGGTCTTGTGAAGGAGGACTCAAAGATGTGAGCAGGAGGTATGTGTGAATTGTGCAGGCCGGATGCAGGACGTGTGCATGAGGGCTGTAGGACGTGTGTAGGAGGGCTTTTGAAAGTGTGTTGGAGGGGTGTCGGATTTTGCAGGAGCGTGGAGGATGTGTGAAGGAGGGCTCTAGGACGTGTGGAGGAGGGCTTTATGAAGTGTATAGGAAGAATGTAGGACGTGTCAAGTAGGGCTCTAGGTTGATTGCAAGAGTGCTTTAAGACGTGTGCAAGAGGGTTTTAAGACTTGTGCAGGAGGGCTCTAGGATGTGTGTAGGACGTTCAGGGACGTGTATAGGAGGACTGTAGAATGTGTGCAGGAGGTCTGTAGGATGTGCCCGAGGGCTGTAGGACATGTACAGGAGGGGTCTAGGATGTGTGTAGGAGTGCTTCAAGATGTTTGTAGGAAGGCTCTATGACGTGTGTAGGAGGGTCTAGGACATGCGTAGGAGGGCTGCAGTAGTTGTGAATTAAGGGTCTATGACGTGTGCAGGAGGGATGTAGGACGGCTGAAAGAGGGCTCTAGCATGTGTGTACGAGGGCTTTATGACATGTGCAGGAGGACTCTAGGGCCTGTGTAGGAGGGCCCTTGGTTGTGTGTCGGAGGACCTAGGACGTGTGCAGGAGGTTGTAGGACGTGTAATGGAGGGCTGTAGGACATGTGTAGGAGGGCTGTAGGACGTGTGTAGGAGGGTTTTAGGACCTTTGCAGGAGGGTGGAGGATGTGTGAAGGAGGGCTCAAGGACGTGTGGAGGAGGGCTCTGTGACGTGTGCAGGGGATCTACGACGTTTGCAGGATGGCTGTAAAACGTGTGCAGGAGGGCTCTAGGAAGTGGGTTTGAGGGCTCTAGGACATGTGTAGGAGGGCTCTAGGACATGTGTAGGAGGGCTCTGGGACATTTGTAGGAGGGCTGTAGGATGTGTGTAGGAGGGCACTAGGATGTCTTTCGGAGGGCTGTAGAAGGTGTATAGGAGGGCTTTATGACGTGTATAGGAGGAATGTAGCACGTGTCAAGTAGGGCTCTAGGTCATGTGCAAAAATGCTTTAAGACGTGTGCAAGAGGGCTTTCAGATGTGTGCAGGAGGGCTCTAGGACCTGTGTAGGAGGCCTCAGGGACATGTGGAGGTGGGCTGTGGGATGTGTTCAGGAGGTCTGTAAGACATGTGCAGGGGGTGTAGGATGTGTGCAGGAGAGCTGTAGGATATGTGTAGGAGTGGGCTTTATGACACGTGCGGGAGGGATCTAGGATCTTTGTAGGAGGGCTCTAGGATGTTTGTACAAGGGATATAGGATGATTGCAGAAGGGCTGGCAGACATGTTAAGGATGTCTCTAGGAAGTATTTAGGTAGGCTCCCTGATGTGTGCAGAGGACTCTAGCACCTTTGCAGGAGGGTTGTAGGACATGTACAGGAGGACACGAGGACGTGTGGAGGAGGGCTCCAGGATGTGTGTAGGAAGGCTCAGGGATGTGGGGCGTGGTGTAGGGTGTGTGAAGGAGGTGTGTAGGACATGTGCAGGAGGGTTGTAGGACTTGTGCAGTAGAGCTCTAGGTCATGTGTAATCTTGCTCCAGGATGTGTGTAGGAGGGCTCTAGTATGTGTGTAGGAGGGTTCTAGGACGTGCGTTAGAGGGCTGCAGTACTTGTGAATTAAGGCTGTAGGACATGTGCAGAAGGGATGTAAGTCATGTGAAGGAGAGCTGCAGGACGTGTGCAGGTGATCACTAGGATGTGTGTGGGAGGGCTCTAATATTTGTTTAGGAGGGATCTAGGAAGTGTGTAGGAGGGCTCAATTACATGTGTACCAGTTCTTTAGGATTTGTTAAGGAATGCTCAAGACGTGTGCTAGAGGACTGTAGGTCGAGTTCAGGAGAACTCTAGGATGTGTGCAGGAGAGCTTTATGGCATGTGTAGGAGGGCTCTAGGACGTGTGTAGGAGGGCTCCAGGTTGTTTGCAGAAGGGCTCTATGATGTGTGCACGATGGCTCTTGACATGTGCAGGAGGGCTGAAAGAGGTGTGTAGGCGGTCTGTAGCACATGTGTAGGAGGGCTCTAGTATGTGTATAGGAGGGATCTAAGATGTGTAGTAGGGTGCTAAAACGTGCATATGACGGCTGTACAACGTGAATGAGAGCTCTACGATGTGTTGAGGAGGGCTCTGGGACATGTGCAGGAGGTCTGTAGGACGTGTGCATGAGGGTTTAAGACGTGTGCATGAGGGGTGTAGGACGTGTGTAGGAAAGCTCCAGGACGTATGTAGGAGAGCTCTAGGACGTGTATAGGAGGGTCTAGGACATGCATAGGAGGGCTGCAGGACTTGTGAATTAAGGATCTAGAACTTGTGCAGGAGGGATATAGGACAGGTGAAAGAGGGCTCTAGATGTGTGTACGTGGGCTTTATGACATGTGCAGGAGGACTCTAGGATCTGTGTAGGAGTGCTCTTTGTTGTGTGTAGGAGGATCTAGGACGTGTGCAGTAGGGCTGTAGGACTTGTGAAGGAGGGCTCTAGGACATGTGTGGTAGGGCTCTAGGTCATGTGTAGGAGGATTCTGGGATATGGTTAGGAAGGCTGTAGGACTTCTGAAGGAGGACTGAAGGATGTGTAAAATAGGACTCTAGGACGTGTCCAGGAGGGCTGTAGGATGTGTGAAAGAGTGCTCCAAGTCTTGTGAAGGAGGACTCAAAGATGTGAGCAGGAGGTATGTGTGAATTTTTCAGGCCGGATGTAGGACGTGTGAATTTGGGCTGTTGGACGTGTGTAGGGGGACTTTTGAACGTGTGTAGGAGGGTTGTAGGACTTTGCAGGAGAGTGGAGGATGTGGGAAGGTGGGCTCTAGGATGTGTGGAGGAGGGCTTTATGAAGTGTATAGGAGGAATGTAGGACGAGTCAAGTAGGGCTCTAAGTTGTTTGCAAGAGGGCTTTAAGACGTGTGCAAGAGGGTTTTAAGACATGTACAGGTGGGGTCTAGGATGTGTGTAGGAGGGCTCAGGGACGTGTATAGCAGGACTGTAGAATGTGTGCAGGAGGTCTGTAGGATGTGCACGAGGGCTGTAGGCTATGTGCAGGATGGTTCTATGACGTGTGTAGGAGTGCTCCAGGACATTTGTAGGAGGGCATGCATATTCAGGGTTTTTATATCGGGTGAGGGTCAGACATGGGAGAGTAGATGACAGGGGCACACAGGTGATTCCCACATTTCTCCCTGGACAACTCAATTGCTGGTGGTACCATATTCTAAGCAGTTGTGGGGTGAAGGGCAGATTGATGGAGAAGGGCCTAGTTGTGGATGTGGTTAGTTTGTGTGAACTTAAAGACACTAAACCTGTCATCTCTCAACTGTATATGCAGGGCTGGAGTTCATAACTCACCCCTGGGATAGAAACTGAATGGATATTTAGCCTCTTGTTTGGGGTAAAGGCATAAGTCTCACCCAGTACATTCAGAGGAGAAAGAAGGCAACAAATATTTTGATTTTCACAAGCCAAGAGGAAGGCATTTAAGAAACAATCAGTGGCCAACAGTGACCTCACAGCAGAAAGACATGAACACCAAATTAATTCTGATCCCTAGAATTGGTCAGCTGGGTGTCACCGGTGACATGATGAAGACAACTCTGGTCAGAGAACAAACTAAGTTTCAGCCAGAGTGGTCTGAGAAGACACAGTGAACAGGACTCATGTGGATCCTGGATGCAGAGAAGCAAGCAGATCAGTAGTGGCTGAGGATTAGGGGAATGTGAAGATGAACTGGATGAGTAGGGAGGACAAGAGGCACAAGATTCCTGGCCAGAGGGTCAAGCAGAGTTTAGGAAAGTTAAGACCACATACTAGGATGTATGCACAGGTAGCAGCAGCAGCTCAGTAGCAGTCTGGCGTTCACACACTCTGAGGGAGATGAGAAGAAGCCAAACAGATGTCTTTGAATTTGGAACTGCAGTGTGATGCATAAATTTGACTGTTGTTTTGGGTAGACCAGAATGGAAACTTGAGCAGTTTTAGAATTGATAGGCTGTGGTTTTGCAGGCTGACACAGAGCAGCACTGTTTATGGCCATTTGAGCACAGAGGATTGCAGTGGACACAGGAACCTGTAGGAAGTTAATCACAATAGAAGAAGCAGGAGTCAAATAGAAGGGACAGAACAATCCCTCTTTAGGCTTAGTGCAGTAAAAGTCCTTGAGGCATATGAGCTGAATTCCCTAGGCTGTTGATATGCTTGTACCCAAATGAGAAATATAAAATTCAACCTCTAACAGAACAGAATCATCTCCCTTGCCTTGGTGTACTCAAAACTCAGGCTTTGTAAATTACCTTTCTGACCCCAGTACCACAAATAACTTGCTTCCAGATCTTGGTGTTCTGATCCCCATTTCTCACTACATTTTCTTACTTCAATCTGCATTGTGAAAGGGGAAGTTAAAGTAACCTACACAGGAATCAGAGCAGGGTACACTGGGACTAGTTTCCTCTATACCCACCTCCTAACACCATGCCTTGGACAGAGGTAGTAAGTACATTTATTTGACTTAAGTGGTTACTGTTCCCTTAATGGAGTCACTCATTACAACCAGCCAGTATCTTCAGGTTAACTACCAGTGAACGTACTGCCTGTCTGACTCCACAGAAGTCCCTACATCTCATAAGTTTCTATTTTCACCTTGTTACCAATGTTTAATCATAGAGATTAAAAATAAAAACCCACTACCTGAAAAGAAGTGGCAGAACAACAGCAGAATCCAGAAAATCTAGGCGGACATTGGCAAATGGGATGGAGTGAAATATGAGCAGAAGAAACCTGTAAGAGCTGTTCCCATGGCCCTTTTCTTGTGACATTGTAGAAGATGTAAACACATTTCATAAAAATATGTGTAAGGGAGGATTAGGTACCAATGGAGAATCATTTTATATACAGTCAGTGAATTGTTAGAAAACTGCCAAGAGAACAAGCTGTGATACATAACACCTAGTCTCTACTAATCTGATGGCCACACATAATTTGACTTCATTTCCAATTCCTGGATTTAAAACATAAAGAAAAAAGTCATGAATGGAGATAATGGAATATGAGTAGAGCATTTGGTGATATTTGCTAACAGATTTACTTATTAGTTAAGATTATTTTATCATGGTTAAATCCCACCATTTCTTACCACAGATGTTTCTTAAAGCATGTGAATTTCTCAATGACTATTTTACTTTCAAATGCTTAAAGAAGAAATGAGGATTGCAACACACTGACACTGACCCTTAGACCATTAAAAAATTCTTGCTTCCATTTATTAATTTGTGATCCATAAATATGTCATATGCTACCATTGGAAAAATTATTTTATTTTTACACTGGAATAAAATATCAGGCACATAGGGATGTGCAATTCAAAAGTATTGTTCAGGCAGGGACATGTCTGCAATCTCAGGGACTTGGAGGCTTGGGGAAGATAATTTCAAATTTGAGGTCAGTTTGACCAACTTATTGAAACTATCTTAAAATAAAAATGTCCATGTGTGTTTCTCAGTGGTAGAGAATCACACGCATAAACATGGTACAAATTTAAAAGTCCCACTGTCTGGTAATTTCTTTTGAAGAAACTCATATTCAGATAGAGTAGTCTTTCCATCTTTCCCCCAGTCCATCTATGAATCTGTTCTTTTAAGAATTCATCATATTTTTCCTGAGAGCTGTTTTGGAATTGCACAGTTTTCTTCCTGGTTTCTCCCAGTTAGATGATGAATTCGGTGCAATGAATTAACTGAAATTTTGCTTTCAATCACTGCTCCTCTAAAAATGAGAATTATACATTCTTCTGTGATCAGAGCTGATGTGGGCTTGAGTGATGATGAAATAGTGTTACTGACCATTATCGATCCCTGGTTTTCTTTCTGCCTAAGGCATAATCTGCACATTTTGATATTCTATACCCTGTAGTTGTCACTCAGTGATATTTTGTCACTCAAGGAACCTCAACCTTGATCTTACATAAGTACATTTATCCCAGAACACAGAAGATATTGTGTTCTTAATGTATACATGTCTCCAGGTCATATCTTTGGAAATAAAATTATCCTTGCAAAAATAAAGGAACTATGTTGGTACACTGTTGTAGCCAATCTTCATATATTTTCCATGAATTATTGTTATTGTACTGATTACCACTGGGAGGAATGTGTACACAGCTCCACCAAAAGAAAGTATTCATACTGAGAGTAGAGATGTTGATTTCATGAGGAGGATACTCTTGAGAAAAGGCAGTGAGAATTGGCATACCAATTTATTTTTGGATCCCTTTAAACAGCTCATTTTCTCTGTCTGAGTCTTACTTATATGTTCTGTGCATGGACCGATCATAATTTTGAACATCTCTTCAGTGACAGCGTCCCAAAATGTTAACTTGTATTGAATGCATGTAGCAATATAGGTCCTGTGGTAAAGATAAAGGCAACAATGACAAGCAAGTCAAATTTAGAATCCTGCAAGGTTCAAGACTCAAGGTTCAGATTCTATTCAATAACACAAAATATGAAATTGAGTAGTGTGATAGCTACTGATTTCATATTAATGTATTTAATAGCCTACAGGAAAATACACAAAGTTCATTTTCACCTTTTTCCATAATCATGTGAACTCAAACTTGATATAAGTACATAAGCATGAGAGAGAGGACCCTAACTCCCTTGGTTTCTGCAATACTGGGGACCAGTGAGTTAACTACCATTATTGAGTTAACTACCATTATTCTTTGTGAGTTAAGTACCATTATTCTTCATGTAAATATGTAAATATACTTCAGATATTTCCCTCCATTTATATCCATATGTGCATATTTAGATTGCATCATGCATGAGGAAACTCATTTTATGTAGATGAGAGTTTTGAGTCTAAAATATTACACACAGAATTTGACTGAATATGAACATCTTAAGCAGATTCAT
>JAJEJO010037590.1:0-18318 GCA_020662805.1 Glaucomys volans
AAAAAGGAAAGCAGTAAATAAAAGGTATTTTTTAAAAAAATATTTTTATTAGTTGTTGATGAAACTTTATTTACTTATTTGTATGTGGTGCTGAGAATCGAACCCAGTGCCTCACACATGCTAGGCAAGCGCTCTACCACTGAGCCACAACCTCAGCCCTGAAAGGTATTTTTATCAAGTCAGTTACTACTGAGATCTGGGAGACAGTGTAGAAAATCCCTCCAACTTATTCTTTGAAGGATCACTTTATGTGATATATAAGGACATATTTACAAATTTATAATATATAAGGATATAATATATCCTTTATAATATATAAAGATATATTTATGTGCTGACTTGCATCAGTCATTGAGGATTGCTCCTGGGACTGGGAACTCCCTGGCAGTTCTAGCATGCCATATGCAGGCTCTGCAGCCAGAAAAAAAGCCCTAGAGAGTCTCAGGTACATGCAAATGGAAGCCACCAGGTGACTCCGTAGAGAAGTGGTGAAGATGGAGTAAGGTACTGACAGCGTCTGTAACATACATATTTTACATACAAGTCAAATGAGTTTGTCAAAATGGCTTCCTGCCTAAATATGACTCCTTAAGTGAATCAGATTACGGTATCTCTGAGAGAGAGGGCCATGATACTGAAATAGCTAGCTCTTATGACCCCAGGAAGTCAGAAAAGGACTCTGAAGTACAATATGTTCTATTGATTTTTGCTTTATGTATTTTGAAGTGAAGTTGTCAGAGGCATACAAATGTAGAATTATATCTTCATGGCAAATTGAAGGGTTGGGGATATAGCTCAGTTGGCAGAGTGCTTGCCTATCAAGCACAAGGCCCTGGGTTCAATCCCAACACTGCAAACAAACATACAAACAAAGACATGGTAAATTGAATTTCATAGCATTATGAAGTGCCTCCTCCAGTGATGCTTTTTGCTTTAAAATCTATTTAGTCAGATTTTAATATAGCTATGCTAGCTTTTTGCTTTTGTTAGGACTGTATGCTAAATTTTTGCCCATCCTTTATCTCTGAATTTCAGATACATCTATGTACACAATAATAAGAATTCATTCTTACTAAAAATAAGTCTGAAAATCTGAAAGCCTTCGCTTTTTTTTTCCTTTTGGTACCACAGATTGAACTCAGGGGCACTTGACAACTGAGCCACATGCCCAACCCTATTTTTGTAATTTATTTAGAGACAGGGTCTCACTGAGTTGCATGGTGCCTCGTTTTTGCTGAGGCTGACTTTGAACTCATGATCCTCCTGCCTCAGCCTCCAGAGCCTCTGGGATTACAGGCATGTGCCACCATGAGCGGCAAAAACCTTTCCTTTTTGTGAAAACCTTTCCTTTTCAATGGGAAAATTTAGTCATTTTTCATATAATGAAATTTCTTTTGAATTTGGCCTTAAAACTATCATATATTAAGCATGTTCTAACCACCCAACTTACCTGTTTGTTTTTCTCTTCTTTCTTTACCATCTCTTGGAATTATTTTCTTCAATTATCCCCCTACTAATTTGAAAGTTGCACTTTTTTTTTAACTTTTTAGCAACTACCCAGAGATTAAAGCATGCATTAATAATTAATCTTAATATTAGTTGATTCTTTTGCTCTCTTTATCAGAATACATACAAGGACCTCAGAATCTTAACTTCGCCAAAACCACCATTATCATGATTATATATACTATAATATGTATGCATATTATATTCTATTATATGTATTATGTTCATAGTGTAAACACTGGATATTTATCCACGTTTGCCATTTTCATTGTTCTTCATTCCTCCAGCATCTTTGACCTTCCATTTAGGATTATTCCTGACTAAACATTGTCCTTTTAATGTGTGTTAGCTGGTAATTAATTTTCTCAGATTAAAAAAGTTTTGGTTTTTTTTTGAGGTGCTGGGGATTGAACCCAGGGCCTTGTGCATGCAAGGCAAGCACTCTACCAACTGAGCTATATCCCCAGCCCCTAAAAATCTATTTTAATTGAGTCCATGTTGTCCAGGCTGGTCACAAACCCCTGGGCCCAAGTGGTCCTCCTGTCTCAGTCTCCTGAGTAGCTAAGGCTACAAGTGCACCACCACACCCAGCTTCTCTCAGATTTTATTTGTTGAAAAATTACTGATTTTGCCTTCATTTTTGAATAATTTTTCCT
Source organism: Glaucomys volans (assembly GCA_020662805.1). Taxonomy (NCBI): domain Eukaryota; kingdom Metazoa; phylum Chordata; class Mammalia; order Rodentia; family Sciuridae; genus Glaucomys; species Glaucomys volans. The sequence continues at coordinate 2,163 of JAJEJO010037590.1, forward strand.
GGCCATTCACTTTTACTTCTAGTCCTTATGACATTTTGTTTTGTAATAAGAAATGTATTTCTGATTTTCACCCCAGTTTCCTGACCCATAATCTCTTAAATAGTAAGTGACTTTCTATATGCTAACAGATGACTTTCTAGATGACAACAGGTGGGGGTGGGGCCTGCATGGCCTCAAGATGGGGCCTGGTTCCCAGGGGAACCAACCATGGGAGTAGAGGGTTGGAAGTTTAGTCCCATCCCATCCCACACCCCCAAGGAGTTGATCACCATGGCCAACGGATGTAATCAATCTGGTCTACATAATGAAGTCTCCATAAAAACCCCAAAAGGATTCTTTTTTGGAGAGCTTCTTGATTACTAAGCATGTGGAATTATCTAGAGGGTATGGAAGCTCTTCCCACCCACCTGACCCTATGTATCTCTTCTTATGTATCCTTTGTACTAAATCACAATTGTAAGTAAAGTGTTCCCCTGAGTACGGTGAGCCTCTCTGGCAAATTAATTGAACCCAAAGAGAGAGCCATTGGAACCCCTCAGTTACTAGCCAGCAGGTCACAACCTGGGACTTAGCAATTGGCATCTGAAGTGGAGATCTGTCTTGTGGGCAGAGGCCTAAACCTGTGGGAACCATGCTACCTTTGGTTGGTGTTCAGAATTGAGTTAAATTGTAGGACACTCAGTTTGTGTTTGCTGGAGGACTGATTGTTGATGGCAGAAATCTCACACATCTGTCAGGTATGCTTGGCATTGAGAAGACTGTTTTGCTTTTTCCTCTTTCATAGAGCCCTCTAAAGAATTCCATCATCTTCTGGCTTCCATTATTTTCATTAAGAAATCAGCTGTATAACTATCCCCACCACCTTGAAAGTAATCTGTTTTTCCTCTGAATATTTTTAAGATCTCTGTATCTTTAATCTTCAGCTTTGAATCTTACTCTGATAGTAAAGGTGCCCCTGATAGGCTTACTCTGACAGAAGTCGGATTTTGTTCTGTTTTATGTGCTCTTTATATTTTATGTTTGTTCATGTTATCTGGTCTCATTGTGTGTCTGATTCTTATTTTTTTGGTTTTGTGTTTTGTGTTGTGTGCTTGTGTTGTGTGTGTGTGTTGTTTGTTTGTTGTGGGTTGTTTTGGATTTTGTTCTGTTTTATGTGCTCTGGACATTATAAGTTGCAAATATGTTTGTAGAAATTATCCACGCCAGGATAATATCTTTTCCTAAGAAGTTTGTTTTCCTTTTTACCTGTTCTGCTTTAGGTTCTTAGGACTTATTGAACATATGAATTGATATCTCCTCAGTTTTGGAAAGATCTCAGCCATCATCCTTTCATATATTGCTTTTACCTTATTCTCTTAAACCTTCTCACTATCTCCTATGTCTCTTAGACTCTCTTCTACATTCTCCACCCTTTCACGTTTCCATGCTTCACTCTGACATTTTTTTTCTGATCTACTTTCTAATTCATTAGTTCTTTCTACAGCTATGTCTAATATGCTGTTAAACCTATCCTTTGAAATCTGTTTCCAGTATTATAATTCAACTCTAGAATTCCCACTTAAAAAAAATTCCATTCTCTGCCAAAATTTTCAGTCATTTCTTTTATCTCTATCATGTATCTCCTCATAAGCATTTTTAAATTTTTTCAAATATGCATTTGATAACACCAACATCCAGAGTCCCTGTTGTGTATGTTTTTCTTTTATGTTTGCTCATGTTGTCTGGTCTCATTGTGCATCTATTTTTTATTTTGTGGTTTTGTGTTTTGTGTGTGTGTGTTTGTGTTGTGTATATTAGCATGTGTATTTTGTTTTGCTTTGGATTTCATTCTGTTTTGTTTCATGTGTCCTGGACATTATAAACTGCAAGTTTATTTGCAGACATTATCCAACACCAGGATGATATCTTTCTCCAGAGAGGATTTATGAGAGCCTGAAGGCACTAGCAGCATTGGAGCACCTTAATCCAATTTCAAGAACCAAGATGAGTCAAAGCTCAGCTGCAGCCCCTGTGAGGATCTGTCTACTTCCAGTTCATCCTTCACCTTTGGGCACAGCCTTTTGTGGTCTCAATCCAAAGCAAAGGGATTTACCAAACACTCCTCCTGGTAGTCTCACATCCCCAGGAGACACTTGAAAACTCTGTCCAATCTGTTAACCTCCCAGCTGCTGCCTAGCCCAGGAATTCTCCACTACCTGGTTTATCTTATATACCACTCAGAGCATCACCTAGTCTGTTGCTTAATACAGTTTTCCTGGTTGCCCTCAACAGGAAAGTTACTCCCATGTCCTGGTCTGCTGCTACTGACAATAAGAACAGGGATATGCAGGAAATTTCTGTGATATTTACAACATATGTTAAAAAGGGTGTGTGTTGGGGGGCGTTAAAGCTAACAGCTTATACTTAGATTATTATGATAGATTGTCAAAAGAGTTTGTTTTTATGAAGTTAAAAAATAGTCAAGATTTATATAATGCACTAGTTTTCATACCAAAGAATATTAATCAGGTTAATAGATTTTTAAAAAGCAAAGTTGAATGATGAGTTGGTTTCATGTTTTGAAAATAAAATTAGATTCTGTGTTTATTTTAAGAAAATCATGACCCAGAACAATCGACAGGACCATTGGGTGGGAAGGGGAGAGGGCTGTTCTGGGTGCCAGTAGGAGAGTGAGTAGATAGGTCTGGTTGTGGGGCGGGGCGTTCACAGTGAGCTCAGTACTGTCCACCTTTGCTTAAGGTGTTGGAGAGAATCCAGTAGGGCAGGTGTCCACCAATGAAACGGTTCCTATTGGATGAGTTGATGGGTCAGAGAAATTGGCCTGATAGCTACTGTGGCCTGGCTGGAACTGGAACCAGGGGAGCTAAACTGTCCTGCTGGAAAGTTTATTGGAGAATGCCATTGAAGCACAACTTTTGGGGGCAGAGGTCTTGAGGATGGGATCCCATGGGAGGCAGAAAGGGTTCCCAGTGCTGGGTCCTAAATGCCCTGGGAAGAGGCTCTTTCAAAGCCTCGGTGGCCCTAGCATTTATTTCCCCGGAGAGTTGCAGCAGAGCCGTGGGGGAGTCCTCTGCTGTCTTGGAGATAACAGTTTCTGTAGTGTTGGGAACCCAAAGGCTGCTGGAAGGGGTTGGGAGCGAGTGGGAGGCCAGGAAGCAGAGGCCGTGGTATAGACTTCGTTTTTAGAATGTGTGGAGCTCTGAAGGAAGGAATTGAGATGGTGATTCAGGGAAGAGCCGGTGGGAATAGCTGGAGGAAGTTTGTGGGCAGAAGGGAAGGAAGGATTCAGAGCAGACAGAGGGATCAAAGGAGCCCCAAAGAAGGAGAACTGAGGGAACCAGTGCCCAACCCAGGGCAGAGCCCTGAACACCAATAGCTCTTGTAATCCTATTTTTCCAATGATAAAAGTCAAGGTCAGAGAGGCTGACCTGCCCACGTGACCATAGGAAGCCATCAGCTGGGACCAGAGCCCAGGCCTGTCAAGTCTCAAAGCCCATCAACCCTCAAGCTCTGGCCCCCAGCACATGCCCATCATGGTCTCAGGATTTCCGTGACCATGACCACCCCTGTCACCACCACACCATCATCGTCATCACGCCCACGTGGCCTCCACCACTGTGACCACCTCCGTCACTGTCCAGCCCACCACAACAATTACCCTCACCAACACGAGATTTCCTGTGCCGGACACTTGCACTTCCTGTGTTTAGGGGGCCTCTCATTCTGAGAATAAGCAAACAACAAAATAAAGTAGCCAAGGCCTGTGGACCTACAGCGGGCCAGGGGCTGGTGGGCCAGGGCCTACCATCCTATGTCCAGAAGGTCTACATTCCTGGCTTCTTTCTGGGGAATGGGGCACACCAGAAAGTGGTGTTTCCTTTTGCTAAACTTTCCTATGGCAAACTCCATGAGCCTCCCCCCTCCCCATCCTCACCGCACCCCAAACCTTCCATTCATTGTCTCCAGGCTGGGAAAAATAAAACATTTTTCCCAGAAAAAATCCTCAGGGAAGGGAGTGTGCAGAGGGATCAGGGCCTGGCTGAGGCCCAGTCACTCTTAGTCCTCCTCCAAGCCTCTGGGCTCCCTGCAGGGACATGCTCTCCACACACTAGGCCCCCTGCTCCCACCCCAACACCACCACACCCCTCCTTGGCACAAGCAAGGATGGGAAGCCTGGGGTGCAGCCTGGTCCAGATGCCCCCATGGCCCATGGCCGTGGCCCTGCCCACAGGCCTCCTTTCCCCAGCTCCAGACCTGGAAGACAGCACAGGGGTGTAAAGGGAGACAGGCGGGGAAGCCTGGGGACGCTTAGCCAAAGTTTCCATGCTGAGTGGTTTGTTCTGAGCTGTGCTGCCAATTCCCCCTCCTCACTAATCCCAGGATTACAGCAAGTGAAATCCAGGAATCCAGAAGCCAGAGTCTGGGAATGGGCATAGTGCGGTGAACCGAACCAGATGAACTTGCCAAGGGAGCCTGCTCGGCCCCTTGCACTGCTGCTGTGTAGCCTGGGCAGGTGTTTGATCTCTTTGAGCTCCACTTGTCCAGGGAGGATCATTTAGAGAGCACTGGTGCAGGACGTGGCATAAGGTAAGCCATGGTCAGTGGCTGTGACCATTGTTCTCATGAGCTCTTTGTGCAGGGACAGGGGTTGAGGAAAGGGGGTGCCTATCTCTTGCCCCTGGACACCACCCCTGACCTCTTGAGCCCAGGGAGGACAGGTGGTGCAGTGGAAGAGCGGGCATTGGCATCACCAGGCTGGTTGGAGCTTTGCTCCGGCGGGAGCCGTCAATGATTCACACAGCCGCATTTCCGTGCAGGCGCACCGAGGTGCCTCCAGGCCTGCATCCAGGGCGACGTGAGAGGTAACACGGGTGGAGGCCTAGCGTGGTGTCTGCTGGCATCTGCCCTATGTCCCCCGCCTGTCTAAGCCCAGTGAGTCCAGGTCCATGGTTCCATTCTCTGTCCACAGACAACGGCTGCTTGTCCCTGCTGTTTGTTGCCACACCTCTTGCTCCGCTTCTGCAAAACCATTTCCACTGTCATTTCCTTGCCCGCGCACCTACCATAGCTCCCCATTAGTGACCACAAACCAGCCTTCTCAGCCAGCACCCCTCTCCCAGCTCATCATCTCTCCCTGTCTCATCAGGTGTCCTCACCTAAGCGCTAACTTGGCCCAGGCTGACCCCTGCACCCCACCTCCTGCTGCCCCCTCCAGCCGCCTCCCTAGACGTCCGAGCTGGTCCCGACTCATCCATCTCTGAGCTCCAACGGATACAGCAAGTCATAGACAAACCAAATCTAAGTGGCGGCCGAGCGGAGGCCCATCAATAATGGGCCATAACACAGTTACTGGGCGGATTGGCTTTGGGGAAGAAGTAGGTAATTGAATCTGCCCCTCCGGGTGCCATCTGTCTCCACTGTGCCTGCCTCACCCACTACATCCTCACCTGTATCCGGCGCCCGGGCAGGCAGGTCCCCAGCAAGAATGCAATTACAGCATGATTCCATTAAAGGGAGTTTGCATTCTCTGAGGACAAGGGAAGGGTCTCAGAAGAACAGGAGAGGACAAGGCCAGGGTCAAAAGGGAACAATGTAGGAACAACATCTGTCCCCAAGATTTGCCTTAGAAAGAGTGGGGAAAGAACATTCTGTCCTTGATATTCTTGTTCTCTTTGAATTCTTATCCATATTTTCTTCTTTTCAAGTTTCTGAGCCAGCTACTTTGTAGTAAGGTCTGGAGTAATCAAAGGCACTTGGATGCATTAACCCCACACAGCAGGGCCAGGGGCTCAGCCCCAGACTGTGGCACCAGACTGCTGGGTTGGCCCCACTGAGTTCCTGGCCAGGCATATGACCTGTGGGCAGGCTACTTCCCCTCTCTGTGGCTAAGTGGCCCTATGTAAAATGTGGGTAGTGATGGTAGTACCAACCTCCCCTGAGACTAAGTGGGTCATCGAGGAAATGCTTTAGAGCAGAGCTGGCCTGTGGGACACCCCCCACCCACCCCATATTGATGCTCATGGCTACCCGAGCAGATCCAGACAGCTGTTTCGCAGAGATCCACTCTCAGGGGACCCCCGCCTGTTTGCAGCGACAAGGTCCAGGGAGGATAGCTGTACAACTGGGCAGAGGCAGGAGCAGCTGGGATTCACCTGAAGCTGACTGGACGGGAACTGAGGCCTACTCCTCACTGTGACTCCTGGGTGCTGAGCAGGGGCAGCTGACACCCTGGTCCCAGGACTTCAAAGGCAGCTACCTCCAGTGTTTCTCATTCTTCTCAGTCTGGGGTGAGACTCTGGCCTAGTTCAAGTGCCCCAGGTGAGGAGCAGCCAGGGCTGTGGACCTCCACCTCTGGGAGACCCCCAGGAGTATGTTCGTAGGATCTGGCAGAGAACTTGAGAAGTCAGGGGACCAACAAAAGAGGACTCCAGGCACTTCAGGGCACCGGCCCCAGGCAGGGAGCAAAAGGTCACAGGAATTCTCTGTGGCTGATTCCCCATTCATTTATAGCACAAATGTTTGCCATTTGCCATTTGCCCGATCCAAGCTAGGACCTGGGTGAGGCCCTGGGACTTCAGGAAGGAAAGAGACAGTCCTGCCCTTCAGACCATGGTTCCAACGGGAGAGGAAGTGGCAGTGGGCTAGGAGATGCTGCTGGTGGGACTCACCCTGAGAGAACTGGAGTGGGGAAGGGAGGGGCCACAGGTATGTATTTTTGATAAAATGAAGAGCATACTCTTCATCCTCCTATAGTTTATACTTTTTAGCACCTTAATTAAGTCGTCCATAACATGATTTCTAAGGCCTCATCACCTTGCATAGCTTGCATGTGCCCTAATTTATTTAGCCTCTCTTGTTGGACATTTCATTCTCCCCTGGCTTCAGAAGCTAAATCAGGGAGGGTTCCTTTTCTTCACACACAAGAAACACAGAGGAAGCAGCAGCCTGAGGCTGGAGTTCTGCATTCTTGTTGTCATCCATGACCCAAGTTGCTTCTAGCTTTCTGTCCCTCCAGCCTAAGTTATGGCTTTCCCCCTCATTCTCATAAGATGGGCACCTCAGGCATCACATCCACATTTCAGAAGAAAAAGGGGAGATCATGCTCCCAACCTAAAATTCCCCCCTTTTAATAAGGAAAACCAACCAGTTGATTCACACTTACATCTTGGAGCCAGAAGCATGTCACATGACCCACCCCAATTGCAAAGCAGTCTTGGGAATGTAGCATTTGTTGGGCACATTGCTACGTGATGCACTGGGATCATATGAGTAAGGCGGGATGTTGGGGAGAGTAAACCTTTGGTGGACACCGAATAATGTGATATCTTGATCCCAGAGCCTGAACAACTGCAGGGCACCCGTGTGCCTCATTCTGGATGCACCATCTGGGAGGCAGTAAGTCCCCCAGGCCCAGAGGTACTCAAATAGAGGTTAGCAATGACTTGGCCAGAGTGTCATGGCAAGGATTCAAACAAAAGAGACATCATGAGGAAACCCAGCTCTTTCCAGCCTTAGGGCTTTACTGGAAAGTCCCACAACCTTCATTAGGTGATTCTATAAGTTTGGTTTAATAGATAAGGCAGTGTGGATTAGAAGTGCCAAGTTCAAACTTCACTCTACCTCTTGCTGTGTAACCTAGCAAATTCCTAAATTTTCTGAGCTTCAGACTCTTCTACTCTAAAATAAGAATAAATAAGCTTGCAATAATTTAGTGATTAACATGTGCCAGGCACTATGCAATTATTTGCATGAATTATTTCATTTAATTCTGATAATCACCCTATGAAATGGGAAAATCTATAGCACTAAACGGATAATAGTGAGATACCACACTTTGTTACTGGGCCTCCCTATCTGCCAGAGGGTTAAGTGAGGTGCTACTGGGCTTCCCCACCTGCCAGAGCCTTGTGAAGTTAAATGAGATGCCCATTGTAGATGGTACCATGTTTCACCAATAACCCACATCAGAATATCCTGCACTAAGCCGGGCATGGTAGCGCACGCCTGTAATCCAAGCGACTTGGGAGGCTGAGTCAGGAGGATCGAGAGTTCAAAGCCAGCCTCAGCAACTTAGCAAGGCCCTAAGCAACTCAGTGAGACCCTGTCTCTAAATAAAATACAAAATAGGGCTGGGGATGTGGCTCAGCGGCCAAGTGTCCCTGAGTTCAATCCCTGGTTCAAAAAAAAAAAAAAATTTCCTGCACTGACTCAGGACAGTAGGCTGAAAGAAAATACCAAATTCATTTCTTCTTTCACCAAATATTTACCCAGTGTATGCTATTCTCCAGTATTCTCCTAAGGGAGGCATCAGTGAATCAAAGTCCTCTACCCTCAAAAGACTTTTAATGAGAAAAATCAGATAAGGAATAAAATAAAATTTATATGATAGACAGTGATACATTCTATGAAATAAGATAAAAATGAGAAATGTCAGGTAGTTAAGAGTTGCCATTTTTTGGGCTGGGGATGTAGCTCAGTTGGTAGAGTGCCTGCCTTGCAAGCACAGGCCCTGGGCTCAATCCCCAGCACCGCAAAAACAACAACGACAACAACAAAGAGTTGCCATTTTGGATGAAGGGATCAGAAAGGCCCCACTGAGGAGAGATTTGGAGGAAACAAGGGAACCTGTCACATGGACACCTGGAGACAGTGTTCTGGTGGAGGGGATGGCTGGTGTAATGGCTAAGGTGGGTGCTGACCTGGAATATCCAAGAAGTAAAAAGGTCCAAGTGACCAAGGATCAAAGATGTCAGAGGAGCCAGGGAGGTCGGTCAAGGTTTCATGACCACTAGAAGGATGCTGGCTTTTCCCTGAGGGAGATGAACCACGGAGAGTCCTGAGCAAAAGGGGTGACCATGGCAGCTGGTTTATGACATGCCTGGATCACTGGCCACTGCTGAGAACCAGCTAAGCCAGGGGAGAGCAGAGCGTGCAGTCAGGAGGCCACTGCAATAACTCAACTGAGGAGGGCCTGGCCGGGACCAGGTGGCTATGGTGGCACTCATGAGGAGAGTCAGATTATGGCTATATATCCAATAGGATTTGCTCATTGATTGGACAGAGTATGAGAAAAAGAGATGTCAGGGATGACTCCAAGGCTCTTGGGAGGAAGAAGTTGACATTACTGAAGTAGGGAAGACTGAGGGGAAAGCAGATTTAAGAAAGAAGATCAGGGCTCAGTTTGGGACAAACCAATTTTGATATTCCCCTAAGAATCCAAGTAGAGCTATAAAGCAGGCAATACGCCCCCTCCTCCCACAAAGATGTCCACACCCTAATCCTGCAACTTGCAAATACGTTATGTTGCCAGGTGAAAAGGACTTGGCAAAGATGATTAAGATGATTAAGGTTATAGACCTTAAAATCAAGAGATTTTCCTGGGTTGTCCAGGTGGACCGAATTGAATCTCAAGAGCCCTTAAAAACAGAGAACCTTCTCTGACTTTTGCAACATCAGCTGCAGAACAGCTGGGTCCCTCTAAGCCTTAGGGTCTCTGGCTTTGGGGAGGGGATGGTGAAGGTTATCAGTGACTAGCACTAGGCGATGTTTGTTCAAAGGAGAAGCTTTTCTAGGGAAATTGCATTGTTTAAAAAAAAAAAAAAAAGTCATCTTGCCCTCTTGGCTCCTTCTCACATAGCACATCTGGGATGCATTTACTAGAAGCTTTCCCCCGGAGGCCTGGGCCTGGTGCAGAAATTGAGAAGACTGGAAATGAGTAAGACTCATGCCAGGGCACTTAACAGGACCCACCAGTGGCACCTACTTTTCCACAGGAAGCCACATCAGTCAAGAATCCACCATGATTTTGCAAGACTGTTCCAGGGAAAGTCCTCTTGAATTGCGGGTGGTGGAGTTTGCTTCCAAGGCCCCAAAGTTCCTCAATCAGCCACACACCTTCCTTGTTTGGGGGCCCAGTCCTTGCTCTGTTATGATGGCAACCTCCAGGGACCATCTTGCCCCTTTCTGTCCAAGTTCCCACCTTTAGACTCCCAGGATCTTGACTTCCCCAGGACTGGGGCCCATCTGGTTCTTGCCTTTCTGCCTTGAACCCCAGTTTGATGGCAGAAGTCCCACCCTGCTGACCAACCTCCCCACTACACCCTAGTCTCTCATGGCTGGGAAATGGTGTGAATGCCAGTTGCCCCATTGGGATGCACCAAGAGCATCAGGAAGCCTCAAGACTCCTTTAATGCACACGGCATCACTGGCATCCAGGGGAACTAACTGCATTCAGTCCCTGTCTCCAGCCCAGGCAGCCCACCGCCCTTTCCTGTGGCCTCCTCTCCATTCCCCACCATGCTCTTCCTCCCTGCCTGGAACTCGATTTATACCCATAACTGGCTGTATGTTCACCCTGCTTTCGTGAGAAAGGGAGTAGGGATGTGTCTACACCTACTCAGGTAAGGGAAATACAGACCCAAGTTGCTTCCCTTCCTCTGAAATGACAGGGAATTAAGGGCCAAAGAAAGTTATGAGTTAAGTGCTTGCTGTTTCTGTGCTCCTGGAGGTGACCCTTGTGGTAAGGAGAGGGGGACAGCTAGGAGAAGATATCCAAAGACCATCTCATTTCCTCTGGTCTCCTTGCCTCAGCCCATTCACCAGTTCAGCCCATCCACCAGTGGTGCTTTCTACCACCTCTATCCCCTGCCCCTGTCACACCCACAAGTCACCCTCCTTCTACCCCCAACCCTCTTCCCTCACCAACAAGCCCAAGAGTGGTGATGAAGTCCGCCAGCTTCCCAACAAAGAATCATGGCCAGAGGACTCCACAGTGCATCAGGTAATGGAGGGAAGGTGGGGAGAGGTCATGTGTGTAGGACGACAGAACAGCCCTAGGGACCCTGGAGGGTGTGGTGGGTGGGGAATGCTCATTGCTCTCAGAAGCTGACACACAAAGTCTCCTTGCTGGGAAGTGGAGAAGTGGCCAAACCAGGCTGGTCATCTTCCCTGCCCTCCCACAGCCTCAGAGCACCCCTCTAGCCCACCTCCCCTCCCCAGTAGGGGAATATCACCTCACCTGTGTTGGTTCCACCAGCCAAGGACAGGCCCAAGGTTCCCGACCACACCTCTTCGAAAAGACTGGGGCTCAAGATACCCCTGAGGTGGAGACGGGCAGGATATCTTCAGGAGATAAGCAGAAAAGTCCTGATTTTCTTCCAAGGACCCCTGCCCATGATCCTCAAGCTCCCAGGTTCTATCCCTTCCCTGTCCCAGCCCACTTCATCCCCTGCTCATCCGTTTCCTCTCCATCTTAGGGGAGGCTCTTGTGGATCCTCTTTCCCCTGGGGTCAGGAGGCTGAGAGCCCATATGCTGAATGACCATGTCCCCATCTCAGACCTTCATGCCTGTCTTGGTGCCTCTATCTCCAGGAGGAATGTCAGCTAAGGGCACATCTGCACTAAGGAAATGCCTTGCTTGGATAAATATTCTCTAAAGGCCTGTGTGTTGTCGGCTTGGTCCCTGCCCATGGAGCTATTGGGAGATGGTGGTACCTTTAAGAGGTGGGGCCTAGTAGGAGGAAGTTAGGTCACAGGGGGTGCACCCTGAAGGGAATATTGGGATTCTGGGCCTTCCCCTCTCTCTTTGCTTCCTAACCTTCATGAGGTAATCAGGCCTCCTCCATCACATGTTCCTGCCATGATATACCAAGTAGCCACAGGCCCAAAGGCAACAAGGCCAAGTAACTGTGAACTGAAACCATGATCCAAAATAAACCTTTTCTCCTTCCAAGTTGATTATCTCAGGTATTTTGTCACAGTGATGGGAAGTTGACTAACACAGGGAGGGAATATTGGTCAGGAGTGTGTTAGTAAAAGAATACATCAAGACTAAGTATGTGATCCCACAATATGTATAATCAGAAAACTGAGAGATTACACTCCATTTATGTGTGATCTATCAAAATGTATCAATGTATTCTGTCATGTACAACTAATCAGAACAAATAAAATCTAAAAAAATTTTTTTAAAGACTATGTTTCCTTCTGGAAGTACAAGAAAGCTCAATACTAGGAAACTGAACATACCCATTTATGAATATGTAAAACATAGAGATCGATTTCCTCCATGTTTAATGGGGAGACTTGAAGTAGTCCTATTTAAGTTGGTGTCAATTGTAATCATCATCTATCAGCATTTATGTTTAACATTGTTCTGGAATTATTTAACAATACAATTAGATGAAAGAATAAAACAAGAGGTACATATCACAGGAAGAAAGCACTATTATTATCACTGGATGATATTATTCTAGACTTAGATATTCTAGGAGAGTCAGCTAAAGAATTTCTGGGATTAATCACAGAATTTAATGAAGTGACCAGTTTAATGAGATTTCCTAAGACAAAAAAAAAAACCACCTAAAGAATATAGAAAAAGTTTCATTCATAAAAACAACAAAAATATAACAATACATTTTGAAATATGCAAACATAAGTGGAAATAGCAACAAAACCCAAATGAAGGATTTAAGCATAGACTTGAATAAAGGGAGAGAGACCTTGTTATTGGAAAGAAAGTCAATAATATTGTAAGCATGTCAGTGTCAACATAATTAAACTATAAATTCATGAACTTCTGTATAGAACATCAGCTGCTTTGCGGGGATAAGTTCACAAAATAATTTACAGATTCATCTGGGAAAAAAATATGAAAGACTAACCAGAACATGCCTAGAGGGGAAAAAAAAGGAAAACTAACAAAGAAAGAGTAGCAATATAAAACAGTTTTACACAGTTATAATAATTAAAATATTATGGGACCAGTGCCTTCAGACAGATCAATTGTAAAGGATAAAGAAATATTAAAGAGACCCAAATAAACATGAGAATCCAATTCAATAAATTGAGTCATTAGCCAGATACTTGGATCAAAAATAAATAAATCTGGATTTGTTACCTCACTCCTAACACTGAAATTAATTTCAACAGGATCAAAGATTTAAAGAAAGAAAAACATATGAAAAATAAAGCCATATAAGTGCCAGAAGGAAAGATGTGTAAATGTTTTTATGATCCTAGGGTAGCAATTTTCCTAGTCGTGGAACAAGATAGAAGTCATAACAGAATATTAATAAATGTATCGGCAAGGAAATGAAAGGAAAAACTCCATAAAAAAATCAAAGGACAAAATTAGAGAAAAATACCTGCAAAAATGTGCGACGATGTGCTCATTTTCCTAATTAAATAAAATTGCTTTTAAACAATAAAAAAAAAAAAGACCAACAATCCAAGGGAAAAAAAAATAAAATAGATTCAGTGAAGGTAAACAGCCATTCATGAGAAAGCGCACTGGCTAATAAAAATACATGCAACATTCAACCTCATTAATAGTTTTAAATGCAAATCAAAACAAGATGTAATTTTTTTCATAAACAGCTTGGCAAAGATTAGGAAAGTGGAAGATACACTGTGTGGAAGTCCTGGCTATGTAGGCCGTCTCATACCATGCAAACACATGGAAAAGTAGCACATTCTACAGAGCAGGCAAGCCTTATCTATTAAGTTTTAGATGTCCGTACTCTTTGACCTAGCAGTTTAACTTGTAGGGTTTTATTTTGCAAAGGCATTAATGCAAATGCCCACAAGTATATGCACGAAGATGTTCATTGCAGCATTATTTATAATTATTATTATTATTTTTTGTCGTTAGAAAAGCAAAACAAAACAGAGCTTCATTTATAGGGAATTGGATAAGTTATGGTCCATCCATAGAGTAAAATTCGAGGCTGCCGTTTAGAATATTGCTGCTCTCTAGCTATGTTGGTGTGGAGAGATGCCTGAGATAAGTGAAAAAGCAAGTTGCTGAGCTTACATACAATGTAACTTAAATTTGTAAAATAAAACTGAAAAAGAACATACTTTAATCATGCCTTGACCCAGCCACTCCTCCACAGAGGTCCCCAAGGAAGTTTAAAATATAGAAACAGTGGCAAAGGATGGTAAAATATCATTTTACTGCCAGCAGGGCCCTGGTCTCAAACCAGGAACTCCAGTGGGAAGGACAAAGACCCCTTGACTGCCGCTCTGAGAGTGCCGGGGCAACCAGGGCTGGCATTCCCCCGTCACACCCCGTCCCTCCACCTGGGCCCCGTCCTAGGCCCCGACAGCACAGTGCACAGTCCCCTGCTTTGCTCAGGAGACCCCCCACCCTCCAGTGGCTCCCACCACTGGACCCAGGGCAGAGGGAGGCAGGCAGGGGAAGGGCTGACCCTCTCTCAGGGGTCAGAGGTGATGAGCCTCCCGGATGCAGGGGGTGGACCTGAGCCAGGAATTGCGACAGCCGGCAACTGGGTTTGTGGGTGAGTGGGCAGCAGCCTGCTGTGGCAAGGAAGGGAGGGGTTTGTGGGAAACATGGTTGGCAGAAATAGCCAGGATGGCGTGCACGGCAGCCTCTGGGGAGGGGACTCTCGCCCTCAGCCAGGTCCCCCAGGGTCCATCCTGGGGTATTGCTGGCCACCTGTCTACCCTGCAGGCTTTGAGTCACTTCCTGTGGTTTTCTTTTCCCCAGGTAGGTTCCTAACCCACAGCACTCCTTTCTCCCCTTCCTGTTCCTCTGTAACTCAGGGACAAGGACAAGACCCACCTGAGGGCCGAGGAAAAGGTAAAGAGACTGGCCTGGGAGGAGCGGCCCCTGCCAACTGTGCCTCCTACTCCTTGGGCTCCGCATCACTGACACACATTTGGTCCCCGCCCTGGGGAAGCGGAGGTCAAAGCCTACCTTGGTCAGTCCCCAACAGCGACTCTTGCTGAGTCCCTCCTGCTTCCTTCCCTTAGAGACAGGGCTGCAGTGCCTCGACCCCCATCTCCAGTTTCTTCTAGACCCCAACCCTGCTCTCACCCTCCTGTCTTCCAACAAATTACCTCAAGGATTCAACCATATCTCAAGTGTTTTCTAATTGAGTCAGAGTCAGGCTAATTCTCCAGAGTAGGAGTCTCAGGGACAGCTCGTGAAGAAACAGGAATGGAGTCTTCCCTGTGGGGATCTCTACCTGTCAATGTGCTAGACACTGTTGTCTTCTCAACCTCTGTCCCTGTACTCTTTTCCTCCTCTAAAACGCAACCCTCTCCACAGGGCTCATGATCCACCAACCAGTTAAGGAAGCCTCATTTTTCCTACCAAGAGTTGACAAAGGAATGACCTTGAGGCCTACCATTGGCTGATCAGAACCAGGGGTAAATTTCTAGGGTCACTTCAGGGATAAATTTTCTTAATCTTAAAATAAGACCCACCCAGCCAAGTGTGGTGGCGCATGCCTGTAATCCCAGCGCCTCAGGAGGCTGAGGCAGGAGGATCATGAGTTCAAAGCCAGCCTCAGCAACTTAGTGAGGCCCTAAGCAACTCAGTGAGACCCTGTCTCCAAATAAAATACAAAATAGGGTTGGGGATCTGACTCAGTGGTGAGGTGCCCCCCCGTGGGTTCACCCCCACAACAAAAAAAAAAAAAAAAAAAAAAATAGACCCACCGAAAGAGATGGAGCCTCTTCAACCTCCAGGCATATCACATCTGGATGTGACATCTGGAACTTCAGCAGCCCTCTTGAAATCACGAGGGCAGTTCTCATACCTGAAGAAAAAATCGACATCCTGGAGACAGCAGAGCAGAAAGACAGGACCTGGAATCTCAAAAATGTAGTAGATTTGCTCAATTTCCTTCCATTGAACAACCGTAACTAAGGATTCCCTTTCTTAGGAAATAAAAACTTCCTGTATTATCTAAACCATTTTGAATGTGACTTTCTGTTACTTGCAGTCCAAGGGTCCTGATGCTGCACATTTGAGAAACCAAAGGAGTAGTTGTCAGCCAGGAGGGTATTTGGCCTGAGGAGGGAGGAGATCATATTTCCAAACCTCTGGCTCATGTTTAGCCTCATGACATGGAGACCAGGCTAGCTGAGTGCCAGGAGAAGCAGAAGGAATGTGGATTGTGTGTGGATAAAGACATGACAAGCAGGACGTGGAGCAAGGGGACCTCTGGGAACCAGCAACTCTGTGTGGCCAGGGAGCCGTGCAAAGATGTTCATCCCAGCATTTCTTATAGTAGTTCATGATTCCAGTAGATGTGGAAATAACCCGGAGATTGATTCATTTATAAAGAACTGGTTAAATAAATTTTAGTATATCCATAGAGTGGGAACAGGGTATCAGCAAAGTCCT
>JAJEJO010037603.1:4803-15020 GCA_020662805.1 Glaucomys volans
TGACATGTGCAGGAGGACTCTAGGATCTGTGTAGGAGTGCTCTTTGTTGTGTGTAGGAGGATCTAGGACGTGTGCAAGAGGGCTGTAGGACTTGTGAAGGAGGTCTCTAGGACCTGTGTGGTAGGTCTCTAGGTCGTGTGTAGGAGGATTTTGGGAAATGGTTAGGAGAAGTGTAGGACTTTTGAAGGAGGGCTGAAAGACGTGTGAAGTAGGACTCTAGGACGTGTGCATGAGGGCTGTAGGACGTGTATAGGTGGGCCTCTGAACGTGTGTAGGACGGTAGTAGGACTTTGCAGGCGAGTGGAGTATGTGTGAAGCAGGGCTCTAGGATGTGTGAAGGAGGGCTTTATGAAGTGTATAGGAGGAATGTAGGACGTGTCAAGTAGGGCTCTAGGTTGTTTGCAAGAGGGCTTTAAGACGTGTGCAAGAGGGTTTTAAGACGTGTGCAGGAGGGCTCTAGGATGTGTGTAGGAGTGCTCAGGGACGTGTAGGAGGACTGGAGAATGTGTGCAGGAGGTCTGTAGGATGTGCACGAGTGCTGTAGGACATGTGCAGGAGGGGTCTAGGACATGTGTAGGAGTGCTCCAGGATGTTTGTAGGAGGGCTCTAGGACGTGTGTAGGAGGGTCTAGGACATGCGTAGGAGGGCTGCAGGACTTGTGAATTAAGGGTCTAGGACGTGTGCAGAAATGATGTAGGACGTCTGAAAAGGGCTCTAGCATGTGTGTACGAGGGCTTTATGACATGTGCAGGGGTACTCTAGGGCCTGTGTAGGAGGGCTCTTGGTTGTGTGTTGGAAGATCTAAAACGTGTGCAGGAGGGTTTAGGACGTGTAATGGAGGGCTGTAGGACATGTGTAGGAGGGCACTAGGACGTGTGTAGGAGGGCTGTAGGGCTTTTGATGGAGGGCTGAAGGACGTGTGAAGTAGGACTCTAGGACGTGTGCAGGAGGGTTGTATGACGTGTGAATGAGGGCTCTAGGTCTTGTGAAGGAGGAATCAAAGATGTGAGCAGGAGGTATGTGTGAATTGTGCAGGCCGGTTGTAGGACGTGTGCATGAGGGCTGTAGGACATGTGTAGGAGGGCTTTAGGACGTGTGTAGGAGGGTTGTAGGACATTTGCAGGAGGGTGGAGGATGTGTGAAGCAGGGCTTTAGGACGTGTGGAGGAGGGATATAGGATGTTTGCAAGATCCCTTTAAAACGTGTGCAAGAGGGCTCTAGGAAGTGGGTTGGAGTTTTCTAGGACATGTGTAGGAGGGCTCTAGGACATGTTTATGAGGACTCTGGGACATGTGTAGGAGGGCTGTAGGATGTGTGTAGGAGGGCTCTAGGATGTTTTTCGGAGGGCTATAGGACGTGTTTAGGTGGGCTTTATTACGTGTATAGGAGGAATATAGCACTTGTCAAGTAGACCTCTAGGTCATGTGCAAGAGGGCTTTAAGACGTGTGCAAGAGGGCTTTAAGATGTGTCCAGGAGGGCTCTAGGACCTGTGTAGGGGGCCTCAGGGACATGTGGAGGATGGCTGTGGGATGTGTTCAGGAGGTCTGTAAGACGTGTACAGGGGGGCGTAGGATGTGTGCCGGAGAGCTGTTGGATATGTGTAGGAGTGCTCCAGGACGTGTGTAGGAGGTCTCTAAGATGTGTTTAGGAGGGTTCTAGGATGTGCATAGGAGGGCGGCAGGACTTGTGAATTAAGGCTCTAGGATGTGTGCCGGAGGGATGTAGGATGGGTGAAGGAGGGCTCTAGCACGAGTGTATGAGAGGTTTATGACATGTGCAGAAGCACTCTAGGACATGTGTAGGAGGTCTCTTGGTTGTGTGAAGGAGGATTTAGGATGTGTGCTGGAGGGGTGTAGGACGTGTGAAGGAGAGCTCTAGGATGTGTGTGGGAGTGCTCCACGACATGTGCAGGAGGGCTCTAATTCATGTGCAGGAGGGCTGTAGGACGTGGGAAGGAGGCCTCTTGCACGTGTGTACGAGGCCTTTATGACACGTGTGGGAGGGTCTAGGATCTGTGTAGCAGGGCTCTAGGATGTGTGTAGAAGGGATCTAGGATGATTGCAGAAGGGCTGTCAGACATGTTAAGGATGTCTCTAGGACGTGTTTAGGAGGGCTCTCTGATGTGTGCAGAGGTCTCTAGCACCTTTGCAGGAGGGTTGTAGGACATGTACAGGAGGGCACTAGGACGTGTGTAGGAGGGCTCCAGGATATGTGTAGGAGTGCTCAGGCATGTGGTGCGGGCTGTAGGGAGTGTGCAGGAGGTCTGTAGGACATGTGCCTGAGAGTTGTAGGACGTTTGCAGGAGAGCTCTAGGACGTGTGTAGTCGTGCTCCAGGATATGTGTAGGAGGGCCCGAGTATGTGTTTAGTACCATTCTAGGACGTGCGTTAGAGGGCTGCAGGACTTGTGAATTAAGGATCTAGAACTTGTGCAGGACGGATATAGGACCCCTGAAAGAGGGCTCTATATGTGTGTATATGGGCTTTATGACATGTGCAGGAGGACTCTAGGATCTGTGTAGGGCTGCTCTTTGTTGTGTGTAGGAGGATCTAGGACTTGTGCAGGAGAGCTGTAGGACTTGTGAAGGAGGGCTCTAGGACGTGTGTGGTAGTGGTCTAGGTCGTGTGTAGGAGGATTCTAGGATATGGTTTGGAGGTCTATAGGACTTCTGAAGGAGGGCTGAAGGACGTGTGAAGTAGGACTCTAGGACGTGTGCAGGAGGGTTGGAGGACGTGTGAAAGAGTGCTCTAGGTCTTGTGAAGGAGGACTCAAAGATGTGAGCAGGAGTTATGTGTGAATTGTGCAGGTCGGATGTAGGACGTGTGCATGAGGGCTGTAGGACATGTGTAGAAGGGCTTTTGAACGTGTGTACGAGGGTTGTAGGACCTTGCAGGAGGGTGGAGGATGTGTGAAGGAGGGCTCTAGGATGTGTGGAGGAGGGCTTTATGAAGTGTATAGGAGGAATTTAGGACGTGTCAAGTAGGTCTCCAGGTTGTTTGCAAGAGGGCTTTGAGACATGTGCAAGAGGGTTTTAAGACGTGTGCTGGAGGGCTCTAGGATGTTTGAAGGAGGAATTAGGGATGTGTATAGGAGGACTTTAGAATTTGTGCCAGAGGTCTGCAGGATGTGCACGAGGGCTGTAGGTCATGTGCAGGACGGGTCTAGGACGTGTGTAGGAGTGCTCGAGGACGTTTGCGGGAGGGCTCTAGGACGTGTGTAGGAGGGTCTAGGACATGCGTAGGAGGGCTACATGGAGTTGTGAATTAAGGGTCTAGGACATGTGCAGGAGGGATGTAGGATGGCTGAAAGAGAGCTCTAGCTTGTGTGTACGAGGACTTTATGACATGTGCAGGAGGACTCTATGGCCTGTGTAGGAGGGCTCTTGGTTGTGTGTCGAGGATCTAGGACGTGTGCAGGTGGGTGTAGGTCGTGTAATGGAGGGCTGTAGGACATGTGTAAGAGGGCTCTAGGACGTGTGTTGGTGGGCTGTAGGACTTTTGATGGAAGGCTGAAGGACGTGTAAAGTAGGACTCAAGGACGTTTGCAGGAGTTTTGTAGGATGTGTGTAGAAGGGATCTAGGATGATTGCACAATGGCTGTCAGACATGTTAAGGTTGTCTGTAGGACCTGTTTAGGAGTCCTCTCTGATGTGTGCAGAGGTCTGTAGCACCTTTACAGGAGGGTTGTAGGACATGTACAGGAGGGCACTAGGACGTGTGTTGGAGGGCTCCAGGATGTGTGTAGGAGGGCTCAAGGATGTGGGGCGGGCTGTAGGGTGTGTGCAGGAGTCCTGTAGGAAATGTGCAGTAGGGTTGTAGGACGTGTGCAGGAAAGCTCTAGGACGTGTGTAGTCCTGATCCAGGATGTGTGTAGGAGGGCTCTAATATGTGTGTAAGAGGGTTCTAGGACGTGCGTTAGAGGGCTGCAGGACTTCTGAATTAAGGCTCTAGGACATGTGCAGAAGGGATGTAAGACGTGTGAAGGAGAGCTGCAGGACTTGTGCAGGAGTTCACTAGGGTGTGTGTGAGAGGGCTCTAATACGTGTTTAGGAGGGATCTAGGAAGTGTGTAGGAGGGCTCAATTACATGTATACCAGGGCTCTAGGATTTGTGAAGGAGGGCTCAAGGACGTGTGCTAGAGGACTGTAGGTCGTGTTCAGGAGAACTCTAGGATGTGTGCAGGAGAGCTTTATGTCATGTCCAGGAGGGCTCTAGGACGTGTGTAGGAGGACTCAAGGTCGTTTGCAGAAAGGCTCTATGATGTGTGCACGATGGCTCTTGGCATGTGCAGGAGGGCTGAAAGAGGTATGTAGGCGTTCTGTAGCACGTGTGTAGCAGTGCTCTAGTATGTGTATAGGAGGAATCTAAGTTGTGTGTAGTAGGGTGCTAAAACGTGTGCAGGACGGCTGTACAACGTGAATGAGAGCTCTAGGAAGTGTTGAGGAGGGCTCTACGACATGTGCAGGAGGTCTGTAGGTCGTGTGCAGGAGGGTTCTAAGACGTGTGCAGGAGGGGTCTAGGACGTGGGTACGAGTGCTCCAGGACGTATGTAGGTGAGCTCTAGGATGAGTGTAGGAGGGTCTAGGAAATGCATAGGAGGGCTGCAGGACTTGTGAATTAGGATCTAGAACTTCTGCAGGAGGTATGTAGGATGCGTGAAAGAGGGCTCTAGATGTGTGTACGTGGGCTTTATGATATGTGCAGGAGGACTCTAGGATCTGTGTAGGAGTGCACGTTGTTGTGTGTAGGAGGCTCTGGGACGTGTGCAGGAGGGCTGTAGGACTTGTGCAGGCGGGCTATAGGCCATGTGTGGTAGGGCTCTAGTTCGTGTGTAGGAGGATTCTGCGATATGGTTAGGAGGGCTGTAGGACTTTTGAAGGAGGGCTGAAGGACGTATGAAGTAGGACTCTAGGACATGTGCAGGAGGGTGGTAGGACGTGTGAAAATGTGCTCTAGGTCTTGTGAATGAGGACTCAACGATGTGAGCGGGAGGTATGTGTGAATTGTGCAGGCCGGATGTAGGACGTGTGCATGAGGGCTGTAGGACGCGTGTAGGAGGGCTTTTGAACGTGCGTAGGAGGGTTGTAGGACTTTGCAGGAGAGTGGAGGATGTGTGAAGGAGGGCTCCAGGATGTGTGGAGGATGGCTTTATGAAGTGCATAGGAGGAATGTACGACGAGTCAAGTAGGGCTCTAGACTGTTTGCAAGAGGGCTATAAGACGTGTGCAAGAGGGTTTTAAGACATGGCAGGAGGTGTCTAGGATGTGTGTAGGAGGGCTCAGGGACGTGTATAGGAGGACTGTAGAATGTGTACGGGTGGTCTGTAGGATGTGCACGAGGGGTGTAAGACATGTGCAGGAGAGGTCTAGGACTTGTGAAGGAGTCCACCAGGACGTTTGTTGGAGGGCTCTAGGACATGTTTAGGAGGCTCTAGGACATGCGTAGGAGGGCTGCTGGACTTGTGAATTAAGGGTCTAGGACGTGTGCAGGAGGGATGTAGGACGGCTGAAAGAGGGCTCTAGATGTGTGAACGAGGGATTTATGACATGTGCAGGAGGCCTCTAGGGCCTGTGTAGGAGGGCTCTTGGTTGTGTGTCGGAGGATCTAGGATGTGTGCAGGAGGTTGTAGGACGTGTAATGGAGGGCTGTAGGACATGTGTAGGAGGGCTCTAGGACATGTTAGGAGGGCTGTAGGACTTTTGATGGAGGGCTGTAGGACGTGTGAAGTAGGACTCTAGGATATGTGCAGGAGGGTTGTAGGACGTGTGAAAGAGGGCTCTATTTCTTGTGAAGGAGGACTCAAAGATGTGAGCAGGAGTTATGTGTGAATTGTGCAGGCCGGATGTAGGACGTGTGCATGAGGGCTCTAGGACGTGTGTAGGAGGGCTTTAGGACGTGTGTAGAAACGTTGGAGGAGCTTTGCAGGAGGGGGGAGGATGTGTAAAGGAGGGCTCTAGGACGTGTGGAGGATGGTTCTGTGATGTGTGAGGAGGGATCTAGGACGTTTGCAGGATGGCAGTAAAACGTGTGAAGGAGGGCTCTTGGAAGTGGGTTGGAGGACTCTAGGACATGGGTAGGAGGGCTCTAGGACATGTGTACGAGTGCTCTAGGACATGTGTAGGAGGGCTCTACGACATGTGTAGGAGGGCTGTAGGATGTATTTAGGAGGGCTCTAGGATGATTTTCGCAGGGCTATAGGACATGTGTAGGAGGGCTTTATGACGTGTATAGGAGGAATGTAGCACGTGTCAACTAGGGCTCTAGGTCATGTGCAAGAGGTCTTTAAGACGTGTGCAAGAGGGCTTTAAGATGTGTGCAGGAGGGCTCAGGGATGTAGGGCGGGCCGTAGGCTGTGTTCAGAAGGCCTGTCGGACATGTGCAGGAGGGTTTAGGACGTGTGCAGGAGAGCTCTCCGATGTGTGTAGTCGTGCTCCAGGATGTGGGTAGGAGGGCTCTAGGATGTGTGTAGGAGGGTCTAGGACATGCGTTGAGTGCTGCAGGACTTGTGAATTAAGGGTCTAGGACGTGTGTAGGAGGGATGTAGGACGGCTGAAAGAGGACTCTAGCATGTGTGTACGAGTCCTTTTTGACATGTGCAGGAGGACTCTAGGGCCTGTGTAGGAGGGCTCTTGGTTGTGTGTCGGAGGATCTAGGACGTGTGCAGGAGGTTGTAGGACGTGTAAAGGAGGTCTGTAGGACATGGGTATGAGGGCTCTAGGACGTGTGTAGGAGGGCTGAGGACTTTTGATGGAGGTCTGAAGGACGTGTAAAGTAGGACTCTAGGACGTGTGCAGTAGGGTTGTAGGACGTGTGAAATAGGGCTCTAGGTCTTGTGAAGGGGGACTCAAGGATGTGCACAGGAGGTATGTGTGAATTGTGCAGGCCGGATGTAGGATGTGTGCATGAGGGCTGTAGGACGTGTGTAGGAGGGCTTTTGAACCTGTGTAGGAGGGTTGTAGGACTTTGCAGGTGAGTGGAGGATGTGAAAAAGAGGGCTCTAGGATGTGTGGAGGAGGGCTTTATGTAGTGTATAGGAGGAATGTAGGACGTGTCAAGTAGGGCTCTAGGTTGTTTGCAAGAGGGCTTTAAGACGTGTGCAAGAGGGTTTTAAGACGTGTGCAGGAGGGCTCGAGGATGTGTATAGGAGGGCTCAGGAAGGTGTATAGGAGGACTGTAGAATGTGTGCCGGTGGTCTGTAGGATGTGCACGAGGCCTGTAGGACATTTGCAGGATGGGTCAAGTACGTGTGTCGGAGTGCTCCAGGACGTTTGTAGGAGGGCTCTAGGACGTGTAGGAGGGTCTAGGACATGCGTAGGAGTGCTGCAGGACTTGTGAATTAAGGGTCTAGGACGTGTGCAGAAGGGATGTAGGACGGCTGAAAGAGGGCTCTAGCATGTGTGTACGAGGGCTTTATGACATGGGCAGGAGGTCTCTAGGGCCTGTGTAGGGGGGCTCTTAATTGTGTGTCGGAGGATCTAGGACGTGTGCAGGAGGTTGTAGGACGTGTAATGGTGGGCTGTAGGACATGTGTAGGAGGGCTCTAGGACGTGTGTAAGAGGGCTGTAGGACTTTTGATGGAGGGCTGAAGGACGTGTGAAGTAGGACACTAGGACGTGTGCAGGAGGGTTTTAGGACGTGTGAAAGAGGGCTCTATGTCTTGTGAAGGAGGACTCAAAGATGTGAGCAGGAGGTATGTGTGAATTGTGCAGGCCGGACGTAGGACCTGTGCATGAGGGCTGTAGGACGTGTGTAGGAGGTTTTTAGGACATGTGTAGGAGGGTTGTAGGACCTTTGCAGGAGGCTGGAGGATGTGTGAAGGACGGCTCTAGGACGTGTGCAGGAGGGATCTGTGACGTGTGCAGGAGGGATCTAGGACGTTTGCAGGATGGCTGTAAAACGTGTGCAGAAGGGCTCTAGGAAGTGGGTTGGAGGGCTCTAGGACATGTGTACGAGGGCTCTACGACATGTGTACGAGGTCTCTGGGACATGTGTAGGAGGGCTCTGGGACATGTGTAGGAGGGCAGTAGAATGTGTGTAGGAGGGCTTTAGGATGTTTTTCGCAGGGCTGTAGGATGTGTGTAGGAGGGCTTTATGACGTATATAGGAGGAATGTAGCACGTGTCAAGTAGGGCTCTAGGTCATGCGCAAGAGGGCTTTAAGATGTGTGCAAGAGGGCTTTAAGATGTGTCCAGGAGGGCTCTAGGACCTGTGTAGTATCCCTCAGGGACATGTGGAGGAGGGCTGTGGGACGTGATCAAGAGGTGTGTAAGACGTGTGCAGGGGGGTGTAGGATCTTTGCAGGAGAGCTGTAGGATATGTGTAGGGGTGCTCCAGGACGTGTGTAGGAGGTCTCTAGGATGTTTTTAGGAGGGTTCTAGGATGTGCGTAGGAGGTCGGCAGGACTTGTGAATTAAGGCTCTAGGATGTGTCGGAGGGATGTAGGATGGGTGAAGGAGGGCTCTAGCACGAGTGTATGAGAGGTTTATGACATGTGCAGAAGCACTCTAGGACATGTGTAGGAGGGCTCTTGGTTGTGTGAAGGAGGATATAGGATGTGTGCTGGAGGGCTGTAGGACGTGTGAAGGAGAGCTCTAGGATGTGTGTAGGAGTGCTCCAGGACATGTGCAGGAGGGCTCTAATTCGTGTGCATGAGTGCTGTAGGAAGTTCGTAGGAGACCTCTAGCACGTGTGTAGGAGGGCTTTATGACACGTGCGGGAGGGATCTAGGATCTGTGTAGGAGGGCTCTAGGATGTGTGTAGATGGGATCTAGGATGATTGCAGAAGGGCTGTCAGACATTTTTAGGATGTCTCTAGGACGTGTTTAGGAGGGCTCTATGATGTGTGCAGAGGTCTCTAGCACCATTTCAGGAGGGTTGTAGGACATGTACAGGAGGGCTCTAGGACGGGTATAGGAGGGCTGTAGGACTTTTGATGGAGGGCTGAAAAACGTGTGAAGCAGGACTTTAGGAGGTGTGCAGTAGGGTTGTAGGACGGTGAAAGAGTGCTCTAGGTCTTGTGAAGGAGGACGCAAAGATGTGAGCAGAAGTTATGTGTGAATTGTGCAGGCCGGATGTAGGACGTGTGCATGAGGGCTGTAGGACATGTGTAGGAGGGCTATAGGACGTGTGTAGGAGGGTTGTAGGACCTTTGCAGGAGGGTGGAGGATGTGTGAAGGAGGGCTCTAGGACGTGTGGAGGAGTGCTCTATGACGTGTGCAGGAGGGATCTAGGACCTTTCCAGGATGGCAGTAAAACCTGTGCAGGAGGGCTCTAGGAAGTGTGTTGGAGGGCTCTAGGAGATGTGTAGGAGGGCTCTAGGACCTGTGTAGGAGGCCTCAGGGACATGTGGAGTACGGCTGTGGGACGTGTTCAGGAGGTCTTTAAGACGTGTGCAGGGGGGTGTAGGATGTTTGCAGGAGAGCTGTAGGATATGTGTAGGAGGGATGTAGGACCTTTGCAGGAAGGTGGAGGATGTGTGAAGGAGGGCTCTAGGATGTGTGGAGGAGGGCTCTGTGACGTGTGCAGGAGGGATCTAGGACGTTTGCAGGATGGCTCTAAAACGTGTGCAGTAGGGCTCTAGGAAGTGGATTGGAGGGCTCTAGGACATGTGTAGGAGGGCTCTAGGACATGTGTAGGAGGGCTCTGAGACATGTGTAGGAGGGCTGTAGGATGTGTGTAGGAGGGCTCTAGGAAGTTTTTTGGAGGGCTATAGGACGTGTGTAGGAGGTCTTTATGACGTGTATAGGAGAAAGGTAGCATGTGTCAAGGAGGGCTCTAGGTCATGTGCAAGAGGGCTTTAAGACGTGTGCAAGAGGGCTTTAAGATGTGCGCAGGAGGGCTCTAGGACCTGTGTAGGAGGCCTCAGGGCATTTGGAAGAGGGCTGTGGGATGTGTTCAGGAGGTCTGTAAGACGTGTGGAGGGGGGTGTAGGATGTGTGCAGGAGAGTTGTAGGATATGTGTAGCAGTGCTCCAAGACGTGTGTAGGAGGTCTCTAGGATGTGTTTAGGAGGCTTCTAGGACGTGTGTAGGAGGGCGGCAAGAGTTGTGAATTAAGGCTCTAGGATGTGTGCCGGAGGGATGTAGGATGGGTGAAGGAGTGCTTAGCACGAATGTATGAGAGATTTATGACATGTGCAGAAGCACTCTAGGACATGTGTAGTCATGCCAAGGGTTGTGTGAAGGAGGATTTAGGATGTGTGCTGGAGGGCTGTAGGAC
>JAJEJO010037603.1:15120-29789 GCA_020662805.1 Glaucomys volans
TCTAGGACGTGTTTAGGAGGGCTCTCTGATGTGTGCAGAGGTCTCTAGCACCTTTGCAGGAGGGTTGAAGGACATGTACAGGAGGGCACTAGGACGTGTGTAGGAGGGCTCCAGGATGTGTGTAGGAGGACTCAGGGTTGTGGGGCTGGATGTAGGGTGTGTGCAGGAGGTTTGTAGTACATGTGCAGGAGGGTTGTAGGATGTGTGTAGGAGAGCTCTAGGACGTGTGTATTCGTGCTCCAGGATGTGTGTAGGAGGGCTCTAGTATGTGTGTAGGAGGGTTCTAGGACGTGCGTTAGAGGGCTGCAGGACTTGTGAATTAAGGCTCTAGGACATGTGCAGAAGGGATGTAAGACGTGTGAAGGAGAGCTGCAGGACGTGTGCAGGAGATCACTAGGATGTGTGTGGGAGGGCTCTAATAGGAGTTTAGGAGGGATCTAATATGTGTAGTAGGGTGCTAGAACGTGTGTATGAGGGCTGTACAACGTGAATGAGAGCTCTAGGATGTGTTGAGGAGGGCTCTGGGACATGTGCAGGAGGTGTGTAGGACGTGTGCAGGAGGGTTCTAAGTCGTGTGCAGGAGGGGTATAGGAAGTGTGTAGGAGTGCTCCAGGACGTATGTAGGAGAGTTCTAGGACGTGTGTAGGAGGGTCTAGGACAAGGATAGGAGGGCTGCAGGACTTGTGAATTAAGGATCTAGAACTTGTGAAGGAGGGATATAGGACGCGTGAAAGAGGGCTCTAGATGTGTGTACGTGGGCTATATGACCTGTGCAGGTGGACTCTAGGATCTGTGTAGGAGTGCTCTTTGTTGTGTGTAGGAGGATCTAGGACATGTGCAGGAGGGCTGTAGGACTTGGGAAGGAGGGCTCTAGGACATGTGTGGTAGGGCTCTAGGTCGTGTGTAGGAGGATTCTGGGATATGGTTAAGGGTACTGTAAGACATTTGAAGGAGGGCTGAAGGACGTGTGAAGTAGGACTTTAGGAGGTGTGCAGGAGGGTTGTCGGACTGTGAAAGAGTGCTCTAGGTCTTGTGAAGGAGGACTCAAAGATGTGAGCAGGAGGGATGTGTGAATTGTGCAGGCCGGATGTAGGACGTGTGCATGAGGGCTGTAGGACGTGTGTAGGAGGGCTATAGGACGTGTGTAGCAGGGTTGGAGGACCTTTGCAGGAGGGTGGAGGATGTGTGAAGGAGGGCTCTAGGAAGTGTGGAGGAGTGCTCTGTGACGTGTGCAGGAGGGATCTAGGACGTTTCCAGGATGGCTGTAAAACCTGTGCAGGAGGGCTCTAGGAAGTGTATTGGAGGGCTCTAGGAGATGTGTAGGAGGGCTCTAGGACCTGTGTAGGAGGCCTCAGGGACATGTGGAGTACGGCTGTGGGACGTGTTCAGGAGGTCTGTAAGACGTGTGCAGGGGGGTGTAGGATGTGTGCAGGAGAGCTGTAGAATATGTGTAGGAGTGCTCCATGACGTGTGTAGGAGGTCTCTAGGATGTGTTTACTAGGGTCTAGGACGTGCATAGGACGGCGGCAGGACTTGTGAATTAAGGCTCTAGGATGTGTGCCGGACGGATATAGGATGGGTGAGGGAGGGCTCTAGCACGTGTGTATGAGAGGTTTATGACATGTGCAGAAGCACTCTAGGACATGTGTAGGAGGGCTTTTGTTTGTGTGAAGGAGGATTTAGGATGTGTGCTGGAGGGCTGTAGGACGTGTGAAGGAGAGCTCTAGGATGTGTGTAGGAGTCCTCCAGGACATGTGCAGGAGGGCTCTAATTCGTGTGCAGGAGGGCTGTAGGATGTTTGAAGGAGGCCTCTCGCACGTGTGTACGAGGCCTTTAAGACACGTGTGGGAGGGATCTAGGATCTGTGTAGAAGGGCTCTAGGATGTGTGTACAAGGGATCTAGGATGATTGCAGAAGGTCTGTCAGGCATGTTAATGATGTCTCTAGGAAGTGTTTAGGAGGGCTCTCTGATGTGTGCAGAGGTCTCTAGCACCTTTGCAGGAGGGTTGAAGGACATGTACAGGAGGGCACTAGGAGGTGTGTAGGAGGGCTCCAGGATGTGTGTAGGAGGGCTCAGGGATGTTTGGCGGGATATAGCGTGTGTGCAGGAGGTCTGTAGGACATGTGCAGGAGCGTTGTATGACGTGTGCAGGAGAGCTCTAGGACGTGTGTAGTCGTGCTCCTGGATGTGTGTAGGAGGGCTCTAGCATGTGTGTAGGAGGGTTCTAGGATGTGCGTTAGAGGGCTGCAGGACTTGTGAATTAAGGCTCTAGGATATGTGCAGAAGGGTTTTAAGACGTGTGAAAGAGAGCTCCAGGACGTGTTCAGCAGATCACTAGGATGTGTGTGGGAGGGCTCTAATACGTGTTCAGGAGGGATCTAGGAAGTGTATAGGAGGGCTCAATTGCATGTGAACCAGGGCTATAGGATTTGTGAAGGAGGGCTCAAGGACGTGTGCTAGAGGACTGTAGGTCTTGTTCAGGAGAACTCTAGGATGTGTGCAGGAGAGCTTTATGTCTTGTGCCGGAGGGCTCTAGGACGTGTGAAGGAGGGCTCCTGGTCTTTTGCAGAAGGGCTCTATGATGTGTGCCCATTGGCTCTTGACATGTGCAGGAGGACTGAAAGAGGTGTGTAGGCGGTCTGTAGCACGTGTGTAGGAGTGCTCCAGAATGTGTATAGGAGGGATCTAAGAAGTGTGTAGTAGGGTGCTAAAACATGTGTAGGACAGCTGTACAACGTGAATGAGAGCTCTACGATGTGTTGAGGAGGGCTCTGGGACATGTGCAGGAGGTCTGTAGGACGTGTGCAGGAGGGTTCTAAGATGTGTGCAGGAGGGGTCTAGGACGTGTGTAGCAGTGCTCCAGGACGTATGTATTAGAGCTCTAGGACGTGTGTAGGAGGGTCTAGGATATGCATAGGAGGGCTGCAGGACTTGTGAATTAAGGATCTAGAACTTGTGCAGGAGGGATGTAGGACGGGTGAAAGAGGGCTCTAGATGAGTGTACGTGGGCTTTATGACATGTGCAGGAGGACTCGAGGATCTGTGTAGGAGTGCTCTTTGTTGTGTGTAGGAGGATCTAGGACGTGTGCAGGAGGGCTGTAGGACTTGTGAAGGAGGGCTCTAGGACATGTGTGGTAGGGCTCTAGGTCGTGTGGAGGAGGATTCTGTGATATGGTTAGGAGGGCTGTTGGACTTTTGAAAGAGGTCTGAAGGACGTGTGAATTAGGACTCTAGGACGTGTGCAGGAGGGTTGTAGGACGTGTGAAAGAGTGCTTTAGATCTTGTGAAGGAGGACTCAAAGATGTTAGCAGGAGGTATGTGTGAATTGTGCAGGCCGGATGTAGGACTTGTGCATGAGGGCAGTAGGACGTGTGTAGGAGGGTTTTGAACGTGTGTAGGAGGGTTGTAGGACTTTGCAGGAGAGTTTAGGATGTGCGAAGAGGGCTCTAGGATGTGTGGAGGAGGGCTTTATGAAGTGTATAGGAGGAATATAGGACGTGTCAAGTAGGGTTCTAGGTTGTTTGCAAGAGGGCTTTAAGACGTGTGCAAGAGGGTTTTAAGACGTGTGCATGAGGGCTCTAGAATGTGTGTAGGAGGGCTCAGGGACGTGTGTAGGAGTGTCTAGGATATGCGTAGGAGGGTTGCAGGACTTGTGAATTAAGGGTCTAGCACGTGTGCAGGAGGGATGTAGGACGGCTGAAAGAGGGCTCTAGCGTGTGTGTACGAGTGCTTTATGACATGTGAAGGAGGCCTCTAGGGCCTGTGTAGGAGGGCTCTTGGTTGTGTGTCAGAGGATCTAGGACGTGTGCGGGAGGTTGTAGGACGTGTAATGGAGGGCTGTAGGACATGTGTAGGAGGGCTCTAGGACGTGTTTAGGGGGGCTGTAGGACTTTTGATGGAGGGCTGAAGGAGGTGTGATGTAGGATTCTAGGACGTGTGCAGGAGGGTTGTAGGACGAGTGAAAGAGGGCTCTAGGTCTTGTGAAGGAGGACTCAAAGATGTGATCAGGAGGGATGTGTGAATTGTGCAGGCCGGATGTAGGACGTGTGCATGTGGGCTGTAGGACATGTGTAGGAGGGTTGTAGGACGTGTGCAGGAGACCTCTAGGTCGTGTGTAATCGTGCTACAGGATATGTGTAGGAGGGCTCTAGTATGTATGTAGGAGTGTTCCAGGACGTGCGTTAGAGGACTGCAGGACTTGTGAATAAACGCTCTGGAACATGTGCAGAAGGGATGTAAGACGTGTGAAGGAGAGCTGCAGGACGTGTGCAGGAGATCACTAGGATGTGTGTGGGAGGGCTCTAATACGTGTTTAGGAGGGATCTAGGAAGTGTGTAGGAGGGCTCAATTACATGGGTACCAGGACTGTAGGATTTGTGAAGGAGTACTCAAGGACGTGTGCTAGAGGACTGTAGGTGGTGTTCAGGAGAACTCTAGGATGTGTGCAGGAGAGCTTTATGTCATGTGCACGAGGGCTCTAGGATGTGTGTAGGAGGGCTTTAGGACATGTGTAGGAGGGTTGTAGGACCTTTGCAGGAAGGTGGAGGATGTGTGAAGGAGGGCTCTAGGACGTGTGGTGGAGGGCTCTGTGACGTGTGCAGGAGGGATCTAGGACGTTTGCAGGATGGCTGTAAAACGTGTCCAGTAGGGTCTAGGAAGTGGATTGGAGGGCTCTAGGACATGTGTAGGAGGGCTCTAGGACATGTGTAGGAGGGCACTGAGACATGTGTAGGAGAGCTGTAGGAAGTGTGTAGGAGGGCTCTAGGTTGTTTTTTGGAGGGCTATAGGACGTGTGTAGGAGGTCTTTATGACGTGTATAAGAGAAAGGTAGCATGTGTCAAGGAGGGCTCTAGGTCATGTGAAAGAGGGCTTTAAGACGGGTGCAAGAGGGCTTTAAGATGTGCGCAGGAGGGCTCTAGGACCTGTGTAGGAGGCCTCAGGGACAGTTGGAGGAGGGCTGTGGGATGTGTTCAGGAGGTCTGTAAGACGTGTGCAGGGGGGTGTAGGATGTGTGCAGGAGAGCTGTAGGATATGTGTAGGAGTGCTCCAAGACGTGTGTAGGAGGTCTCTAGGATGTGTTTAAGAGGCTTCTAGGACGTGCCTAGCAGGGCGGCAAGACTTGTGAATTAAGGCTCTAGGATGTGTACCGGAGGGATGTAGGATGGGTGAAGGAGTGCTTAGCACAAATGTATGAGAGATTTATGACATGTGCAGAAGCACTCTAGGACATGTGTAGGAGGGCTCTTGGTTGTGTGAAGGAGGATTTAGGATGTGTGCTGGAGGGCTGTAGGACGTGTGAAGGAGAGCTCGAGGATGTGTGTAGAGTGCTCCAGGACATGTGCAGGAGGGCTCTAATTCGTGTGGAGGAGGGCTGTAGGATGTGGGAAAGAGGCCTCTAGCA
Organism: Glaucomys volans; assembly: GCA_020662805.1. Classification (NCBI taxonomy): domain Eukaryota; kingdom Metazoa; phylum Chordata; class Mammalia; order Rodentia; family Sciuridae; genus Glaucomys; species Glaucomys volans. The sequence continues at coordinate 20,523 of JAJEJO010037603.1, forward strand.
CGTGTGTAGGAGGGCTTTATGACACGTGCGGGAGGGATCTAGGATCTGTGTAGGAGGGCTCTAGGATGTGTGTAGAATGGATCTAGGATGATTGCAGAAGGGCTGTCAGACATGTTAAGGATGTCTCTAGGACGTGTTTAGGAGGGCTCTCTGATGTGTACAGAGGTCTCTAGCACCTTTGCAGGAGGGTTGAAGGACATGTACAGGAGGGCACTAGGACGTGTTTAGGAGGGGTCCAGGATGTGTGTAGGAGGGCTCAGGGTTGTGGGCCTGGCTGTAGGGTGTGTGCAAGAGGTCTGTAGTACATGTGCAGGAGGGTTGTAGGACGTGTGCAGGAGAGCTCTAGGACGTGTGTATTCGTGCTCCAGGACGTTTTTAGGAGGGCTTAGGTCGTGTGTAGGAGGGTCTAGGACATGCATAGGAGGGCTGCAGAACTTGTGAAATAAGGGTCTAGGACGTGTGCAGGAGAGACGTAGGATGGCTGAAAGAGGGCTCTAGCACGTGCGTATGAGGGCTTTATGACACGTGCGGGAGGGATCTAGGATCTGTGTAGGAGGGTTCTAGGATGTGTGTAGACAGGATCTAGGATGATTTCAGAAGGGCTGTCAGACATGTTAAGGATGTCTCTAGGACATGTTTACGAGGGCTCTCTGATGTGTGCAGAGGTCTCTAGCACCTTTGCAGGAGGGGTGTAGGATATGTAGAGGAGGGCATTAGCACGTCTGTAGGAGGGCTCCAGATTGTGTGTAGGAGGGCCCAGGGGTGTGGGTCGGGCTGTAGGGTGTGTGCAGGAGGTCTGTAGGACTTGTGCAAGAGGGTTGTAGGACGTTTGCAGAGGAGCTCTAGGACGTGTGTAGTCGTGCTCCAGGATGTGTGTAGGAGGGCTCTAGTATGTGTGTAGGAGGGTTCTAGGACTTGCGTTAGAGGGCTGCAGGACTTGTGAATTAAGGCTCTAGGACATGTGCAGAAGGGATGTAAGACGTGTGAAGGAGAGCTGCAGGACGTGTGCAGGAGATCAGTAGGATGTGTGTGGGAGGGCTCTAATAGGTGTTTAGGAGGGATCTAATATGTGTAGTAGGGTGCTAGAACGTGTGTATGACGGCTGTACAACGTGAATGAGAGCTCTTAGATGTGTTGAGGAGGGCTCTGGGACATGTGCAGGAGGTGTGTAGAACGTGTGCAGGAGGGTTCTAAGTCGTGTGCAGGAGGGGTATAGGAAGTGTGTAGGAGTGCTCCAGGACGTATGTAGGAGAGCTCTAGGACATGTGTAGGAGGGTCTAGGACATGCATAGGAGGGCTGAGGGACTTGTGAATTAAGGATCTAGAACTTGTGAAGGAGGGATGTAGGACGTGTGAAAGAGGGCTCTAGATGTGTGTACGTGGGCTTTATGACCTGTGCAGGAGGACTCTAGGATCTGTGTAGGGGTGCTCTTTGTTGTGTGTAGGAGGATCTAGGACATGTTCAGGAGGGCTGTAGGACTTGTGAAGGAGGGCTCTAGGACATGTGTTGTAGGGCTCTAGGTCGTGTGTAGGAGGATTCTGGGATATGGTTGGGGTGCTGTAGGACTTTTGAAGGAGGGCTGAAGGACGTGTGAAGTAGGACTCTAGGAGGTGTGCAGGAGGGTTGTAGGACGTGTGAAAGAGTGCTCTAGGTCTTGTGAATGAGGACTCAACGATGTGAGCGGGAGGTATGTGTGAATTGTGCAGGCCGGATGTAGACCGTGTGCATGAGGGCTGTAGGACGTGTGTAGGAGGGCTTGATGACACATGCGGGAGGGATCTAGGATCTGTGTAGGAGGGCTCTAGGATGTGTGTAGAAGGGATCTAGGATGATTGCAGAAGGGCTGTCAGACAGGTTAAGGATGTCTCTAGGACGTGCTTAGGAGGGCTCTCTGATGTGTGCAGAGGTCTCTAGCACCTTTGCAGCAGGGGTGTAGGACATGTACAGGAGGGCATTAGGACGTGTGTAGGAGGGTTCTAGTACGTGTGTAGAAGGGCTTAGGGATGTGGGTCGGGTTGTAGGATGTGTGCAGGAGAGCTCTAGGACATGTGTGGTAGGCCTCTAGGTCGTGTGTAGGAGGATTCTGGTATATCTTTATGAGGGCTGTAGGACTTTTGATGGAGGGCTGAAGGACATGTTAAGTAGGACTCTAGGACGTGTGCAGGAGGGTTGTAGTACGTGTGAAAGAGTGCTCTAGGTCTTGTGAAAGAGGACACAAAGATGTGAGCACGAGGTATGTGTGAATTCTGCAGGTCGGATGTAGGACGTGTGCATGAGGGCCAAAGGACATGTGTAGGAGTGCTTTTGAACGTGTGTAGGAGGGTTGTAGCACATTGCAAGAGAATGGAGGATGTGTGAACGAGGGCTCTAAGATGTGTGTAGGAGGGCTTTATGTAGTGTATAGGAGGAATGTAGGACGTGTCAAGTAGGGCTCTAGGTTGTTTACAAGAGGGCTTTAAGACGTGTGCAAGAGGGTTTTAAGACGTGTGCAGGAGGGCTCTAGGATGTGTGTAGGAGGGCTCAGGGACGTGTATTTGAGGACTGTAGAATGTGTGCAGGAGGTCTGTAGGATGTGCACGAGGGCTGTAGGCCATGTGCAGGAGGGGTCTAGGACATGTGTAGCAGTGCTCCAGAACGTTTGTAGGAGGGCTCTAGGATGTGTTTAGGAGGGTCTAGTACATGTGTAGGAGGGGTGCAGGACTTGTGAATTAAGGGTCTAGGACATGTGCAGGAGGGATGTAGGACGGCTGAAAGAGGGCTCTAGCATGTGTGTACGATGGCTTTATGACATATGCAGGAGGACTCTAGGGCCTGTGTAGGAGGGCTCTTGTTTGTGTGTCAGAGGATCCAGGATGTGGGCAGGAGGTTGTAGGACATGTAATGGAGGGCTGTAGGACGTGTGTAGGAGGGCTCTATGACATGTGTTGGAGGGCAGTAGGACTTTTGATGGAGGGCTGAAGGCCGTGTGAAGTAGGACTCTAGGAGGTTTGAAGGAGTGTTGTAGGATGTGTGAAAGAGGGCTCTAGGTCTTGTGAAGGAGGACTCAAAGATGTGAGCAGGAGGTATGTGTGAATTGTGCAGGCCGGATGTAGGACATGTGCATGAGGGCTGTAAGACGTGTGTAGGAGGGCTTTAGGTCGTGTGTAGGAGGGTTGTAGGACCTTTGCAGGAGGGTGGAGGATGTGTGAAGGTGGGCTCTTGGACGTGTGGTGGAGGGCTCTGTGACGTGTGCAGGAGGGATCTAGGAAGTTTGCAGGATGGCTGTAAAACGTGTGCAGGAGGGCTCTAGGAAGTGGGTTGGAGGGCTCTAGGATATGTGTAGGTGGGCTCTGGGATATGTGTAGGAGGGCTGTAGGTCTTGTGTATGAGGGCTTTTGAACGTGTGTAGGAGGTTATAGGACTTTGCAGAAGAGTGGAGGATGTGTGAAAGAGGGCTCTAGGATGTGTGGAGGAGGGCTTTATGAAGTGTATAGGAGGAATGTAGGACGTGTCAAGTAGGGATCTAGAAGACGTGTGCAATAGGGTTTTAAGACGTGTGCAGGAGGGCTCTAGGATGTGTGTAGGAGGGCTCAGGGACATTTATAAGAGGACTGTAGAATGTGTGCAGGAGTTCTGTAGGATGTGCACGAGGGCTATAGGACATGTGCAGGAGTGGTCTAGGATGTGTTTCGGAGTGCTCCAGCACGTTTGTAGAATGGCTCTAGTACGTGTGCAGAAGGGTCTAGGACATGCGTAGGAGGGCTGCAGGACTTGTGAATTAAGGGTCTAGGACATGTGCAGGAGGGGTAAAGGATGACTGAAAGAGGGCTCTAGATGTGTGTACGAGGACTTTATGACATGTGCAGGAGGACTCTAGGGCCTCTGTAGGATTTCTCTTTGTTGTGTGTAGGAGGATCTAGGACGTGTGCAGGAGGGCTGTAGGACTTGTGAAAGAGAACTCTAGGATATGTGTGGTAGGGCTCTAGGTCGTGTGTAGGAGGATTCTGGGATATGGTTAGGAGGGCTGTAGGACTTTTGATGGAGGGCTGAAGGAAGTGTGAAGTAGGACTCTAGGACGTGTGCAGGAGGGCTGTAGGATGTGTGAAAGCGGGCTCTAGGTCTTGTGAAGGAGGACTGAAAGATGTGAGCAGGAGGTATGTGTGAATTGTGCAGGCCGGATGTAGGACGTGTGCATGAGTGCTGTAGGACGTGTGTAGGAGGGCTTTTGAACGTGTGCAGGAGGGTTGTAGGAATTTGCAGGAGAGTGGAGGATGTGTGACGGAGGGCTCTAGGATGTGTGGAGGAGGGCTTTATGAAGTGTATAGGAGGAATGTAGGACATGTCAAGTAGGGCTCTAGATTGTTTGCAAGAGGGCTTTAAGACCTATGCAAGAGGGTTTTAAGACGTGTGCAGGAGGGCTCTAGGATGTGTGTTGGAGGGCTCAGGGACGTGTATAGCAGGACTGTAGAATGTGTGCAGGAGGCCTGTAGGATGTGCACGAGGGATGTAGGACACGTGCAGGAGGGGTCTAGGACGTGTGTAGGAGGGTCTAGGACATGCATAGGAGGGCTGCAGGACTTGTGAATTAAGGGTCTAGGACGTGTGCAAGAGGGATGTAGGATGGATGAAGGAGGGCTCTAGCATGTGTATACGAGGGCTTTATGACATGTGCAGAAGGACGTTAGGGACTGTGTAGGAGGGCTCTTGGTTGTGTGTGGGAGGATCTAGGACGTGTGCAGGAGGTTGTATGACGTGAAATGGAGGGCTGTAGGACATGTGTAGGAGGGCTCTAGGACGTGTGTAGGAGGGCTGTAGGAGTTTTGTTGGAGGTCTGAAGGACGTGTGAAGTAGGACTCTAGGACGTGTGCAGGAGGGTTGTAGGACGTGTGAAAGTGGGCTGTAGGTCTTGTGTAGGAGGACTCAAAGATGTGAGCAGGAGTATGTTTTTATTGTGCAGGCCAGATGTAGGACGTGTGCATGAGGGCTGTAGGACGTGTGTAGGAGGGCTTTAGGACGTGTGTAGGAAGGTTGTAGGACCTTTGCAGGGGGGGGAGGGTGTGTGATGGAGGGCTCTAGGACATGTCGAGGAGGGCTCTGTGACGTGTGCAGGAGGAATTTAGGACGTTTGCAGGGTGGCTGTAAATCGTGTGCATGAGGACTCTAGGAAGTGGGTTAGAGGGCTCTAGGACATGTGTAGGAGGGGTCTAGAACATGTGTAGGAGGGCTCTGGGACATGTGTAGGAGGGTTGTACGATGTGTGTAGGAGGGCTCTAAGATGTCTTTCGGAGGGCTACATGACGTGAGTACGAGGGCTTTATGACGTGTATAGGAGGAATGTAGCACGTGTCAAGTAGGGCTCTAGGTCATGTGCAAGAGGGCTTTAAGATGTGTGTAAGAGGTCTTTAAGATGTGTGCAGGAGGGCTCTAGGACCTGTGTAGGTGGCCTCAGGGACATGTGGAGGAGGGCTGTGGGATGTGTTCAGGAGGATTGTAAGACTTGTGCAGGGGGGTGTAGGATGTGTGCAGGAGAGCTGTAGGATATGTGTAGGAGTTCTCCAGGAGGTGTGTAGGAGGTATCTAGGATGTGTTTAGGAGGGTTGTAGGGCGTGCGTAGGAGGGCGGCAGGACTTGTGAATTAAGACTCTAGGATGAGTGCCCGAGGGATGTAGGATGGGTGAAGGAGGGCCCTAGAACGAGTGTACGAGAGGTTTCTGACATGTGCAGAAGCACTCTAGGACATGTGTAGGTGGGCTCTTGGTTGTGTGAATGAGGATTTAGGATGTGTGCTGGAGGGCTGTAGGAGTGTGAAGGAGAGCTCTAGGATGTGTGTAGGAGTGATCCAGGACATGTGCAGGAGGGCTCTAATTCGTGTGCAGGAGGGCTGTAGGACGTGGGAAGGAGGCCTCTAGCATGTGTGTACGAGGGCTGTATGACACCTGCGGGAGGGATCTAGGATCTGTGTAGGAGGGCTCTAGGATGTGTGTAGAAGGGATCAAGGATGATTACAGAAGGGCTGTCAGGCATGTTAAGGATGTCTATAGGACGTGTTTAGGAGGGCTCTCTGATGTGTGCAGAGGTCTCTAGCACCTTTGCAGGAGGGTTGTAGGACATGAAGAGGAGGGCACTAGGATGTGTGTAGGAGGGCTCCAGGTTGTGTGTAGGAGGGCTCATGGATGTGGGGCGGGCTGTAGGGTGTGTGCAGGAGGTCTGTAGGACATGTGCAGGAGGGTTGTAGGACGTGTGCAGAAGAGCTCTAGGACATGTGTAGTCGTGCTCCAAAATGTGTGTAGGAGGGTTCTAGTATGTGTGTAGGAGGGTTGTAGGACGTGCGTTAGAGGGCTGCAGGACTTGTGAATTAAGGCTCTAGGATATGTGCAGAATGGATGTAGGCCGTGTGAAGGAGAGCTGCAGGACGTGTTCAGGAGATCACTAGGATGTGTGTGGGAGGTCTCTAATACGTGTTTAGGAGGGATCTAGGAAGTGTGTAGGAGGGCTCAATTACATGTGTACCAGGGCTGTAGGATTTGGGAAGGAGGGCTCAACGACGTGTGCTAGAGGACTGTTGGTCTTGTTCAGAACTCTAGGATGTTTGCAGGACAGCTTTATGTCATGTGCAGGAGGGCTCTAGGACGTGCGTTAGAGGGCTGCAGGTCTTGTGAATTAAGACTCTAGGTTTGTGTAGGAGGTCTGCAGGACTTGTGAATTAAGGCTCTAGGATGTGCGTAGGAGGGCTGCAGTACTTGTGAATTAAGGCTCTAGGATGTGTGCAGGAGAGCACTAGGATTTGTGTAGGAGTGCTCAAGGACGTGTGTAAGAGGTCTCTAGGATGTGTTTAGGAGGTTTCTAGGATGTGCCTAGGAGGGCTGCAGTACTTGTGAATTAAGGCTCTAGGATGTGCGTAGGAGGGATGTAGGAAGGGTGAAGGAGGGCCCTAGCATGTGTGTTCGAAGGGTTTACCACATGTGCAGGAGGACTCTAGGACATGTGTCGGAGGGCTCTTGGTTGTGTGTAGGAGGATCTAGGATGTGTGCTGGAGGGCTGTAGGACGTGTAAAGGAGAGCTCTAGGATGTGTGTAAGAATGCTCCAGGACATGTGCTGGAGGGCTCTAGGTCGTGTGCAGGAGGGCTGTAGGACGTTTGAAGGAGGGCTCTAGCATGTGTGTACGAGGGCTTTATGACATGTGCGGAAGCACTCTAGGACATGTGTAGGAGGGCTCTTAGTTGTGTGAGGGAGGGTTTTGGATGTGTCCTGGAGGGCTGTAGGACGTGTGAAGGAGAGCTCTTGGATGTGTGTAGGAGTGCTCCAGGACATGTGCAGGAGGGCACTAATTCATGTGCAGTAGGGCTGTACAACGTGGGAAGGAGGCCTCTAGCACGTGTGTAAGACGGCCTTATGACACGTGCGGGAGGGATCTAGGATCTGTGTAGGAGGGCTCTAGGTTGTGTGTTGAAGCGATCTAGGATGATTGCAGAAGGGCTGTCAGACAGGTTAAGGATGTCTCTAGGACGTGTTTAGGAGGGCTCTCTGATGTGTGCAGAGATCTCTAGCACCTTTGCAGGAGGGTTGTAGGACATGTACAGGAGGGCACTAGGACGTGTGTAGGAGGGCTCTAGGACGTGTGTAGGAGGGCTCAGGGATGTGGGTCAGGCTGTAGGTGTGTGCAGGAGACCTGTAGGACATGTGTAGGAGGGTTGTAGGATGTGTGCAGGAGAGCTCTAGGACATGGTTGGTAGGCCTCTAGGTCGTGTGTAGGAGGATTCTGGGATATCGTTAGGAGGGCTGTAGGACTTTTAATGGAGGGCTGAAGGACATGTTAAGTAGGACTCTAGGACGTGTGCAGGAGGGTTGTAGGACTTGTGAAAGAGTGCTCTAGGTCTTGTGAAAGAGGACGCAAAGATGTGATCAGGAGGTATGTGTGAATTCTGCAGGTCGGATGTAGGACGTGTGCATGAGGGCCGTAGGACGTGTGTAGGAGTGCTTTCGAACGTGTGTAGGAGGGTTGAAGGACTTTGCAAGAGAGTGGAGGATGTGTGAAGGAGGGCTCTAGGGTGTGTGGAGGACGGCTTTATGTAGTGTATAGGAGGAATATAGGATGTGTCAAGTAGGGCTCTAGGTTGTTTACAAGAGGGCTTTAACACGTATGCAAGATGGTTTTAAGACGTGTGCAGGAGGGCTCTAGGATGTGTGTAGGAGGGCTCAGGGACATGTATAGGAGGACTGTAGAATGTGTGCAGGTGGTCTGTAGGATGTGCAAAAGGGCTGTAGGACATGTGCAGGAGGGGTCTAGGACGTGTGTAGGAGTGCTCCAGGACGTTTGTAGGAGGGCTCTAGGTCGTGTGTAGTAGGGTATAGGACATGCATAGGAGGGCTGCAGGACTTGTGTATTAAGGGTCCAAGAAGTGTGCTGGAGGGATGTAGGACGTCTGAAAGAGGGCTCTAGCATGTGTGTACGAGGGCTTTATGACATGTGCAGGAGGACTCTAGGGCCTGTGTAGTAGGGCTCTTGTTTGTGTGACGGAGGATCAAGTAAATGTGCAGGAGGTTGTAGGACGTGTAATGGAGGGCTGTAGGACATGTGTAGGAGGGCTCTAGGACGTGTGTAGGAGGGCTGTAGGACTTTTGATGGAGGGCTGAAGGACGTGTGAAGTAGGATTCTAGGACGTGTGCAGGAGGGTTGTAGGACGTGTGAAAGAGTGCTCTAGGTCTTGTGAATGAGGACTCAAAGATGTGAGCAGGAGGTATGTGTGAATTGTGCAGGCCGGATGTAGGACGTGTGCATGAGGGCTGTAGGAGGTGTGTAGGGGGGCTTTTGAACGTGTGTAGGAGGGTTGAAGGACTTTGCAGGAGAGTGGAGGATGTGTGAAGGAGGGCTCTAGTATGTGTGGAGGAGGGCTTTATGAAGTGTATAGGAGGAATGTAGGACGTGTCAAGTAAGGATCGGTTGTTTGCAAGAGGGCTTTAAGACGTGTACAAGAGGGTTTTAAGACGTGTGCAGGAGGGCTCTAGGGTGTGTGTAGGAGGGCTCTTGGAAGTGTATAGGAGGACTGTAGAATGTGTGCAGGAGGTCTGTAGGATGTGCACGAGGGCTGTACGTCATGTGCAGGAGGGGTCTAGTATGTGTGTAGGAGTGCTCCAGGACGTTTGTATGAGGGCTCTAGGACATGTGTAGGAGGGTCTACTACATGCGTACGAGGGCTGCAGGACTTGTGAATTAAGGGTCCAAGACGTGTCCAGGAGGAATGTAGGACGGCTGAAAGAGGGCTCTAGCATGTGTGTACGAGGGCTT
>JAJEJO010037605.1:12983-23766 GCA_020662805.1 Glaucomys volans
GTGAAAGTGTGCTCTAGGTCTTGTGAAGTAGGACTCAAAGATGTGAGGAGGAGGTATGAGTGAATTGTGCAGGCCGGATGTAGGACGTGTGCATGAGGGCTGTAGGACGTGTGTAGGAGGGCTTTAGGTCGTGTGGAGGAAGGTTGGAGGACCCTTGCAGGAGGGTGGAGGATGTGTGAAGGAGGGCTCTAGGACGTGTGGAGGAGGGCTCTGTGACGTGTACAGGAGGGATCTAGGACGTTTTCAGGATGGCTGTAAAACGTGTGAAGGAGGGCTCTAGGAAGTGGGTTTGATGGTTCTAGGACGTGTGTTGGAGGGCTCTAGGACATGGGTAGGAGGGCTCAGTGTCTTGTGTAGGAGGGCTGTAGGATGTATGTAGGAGGGCTCTAGGATGTTTTTCGGAGGGCTATAGGACGTGTCTAGGAGGGTTGGAGGACCTTTGCAGGAGGGTGGAGGATGTGTGAAGGAGGTCTCTAGGAAGTGTGGAGGATGGCTCTGTGACGTTTACACGAGGGATCTAGGACGTTTGCAGGATGGTTGTAAAACCTGTGCAGGAGGGCTCTAGCAAATGGGTTGGTGGGCTCTAGGACATGTGTAGGAGTGCTCTGGGACATGTTAGGAGGGCTGAAGTATGTGTGTAGGAGGGCTCTAGGATGTTTTTCGGAGGACTATAGGACGTGTGTAGGAGGGCTTTGTGACGTGTATAGGAGGAATGTAGCACGTGTCAAGTAGGGCTCTAGGTCATGTGCAAGAGGTATTTAAGACGTGTGCAAGAGGGCTTTAAAATTTGTGCATGAGGGCTCTAGGACCTGTGTAGGAGGCCTCAGGGACATGTGGAGGAGGGCTTTGGGACGTGTTCAGGAGGTCTGTAAGACGTGTGCAGGTGTGTGTACAATGTGTGCAAAAGAGCTGTAGGATATGTGTAGGAGTGCTCCAGGACGTGTGTAGGAGGTCTCTAGGATGTGTTTACTAGTGTCTAGGACGTGCGTAGGTCGGCGGCAGAACTTGTGAATTAAGGCTCTAGGATGTGTGCCGGAGGGATGTAGGATGGGTGAAGGAGGGCTCTAGCACGAGTGTATGAGAGGTTTATGACATGTGCAGAAGCACTCTAGGACATGTGTAGCAGGGCTCTTGGTTGTGTGAAGGAGGATTTAGGATGTGTGCTGGAGGGCTGTAGGACCTGTGAAGGAGAGCTCTAGGATGTGTGTAGTAGTGCTCCAGGACATGTACAGGAGGGCTCTAATTCGTGTGCAGGAGGGCTGTAGGACGTGGGAAGGAGGCCTCTAGCACGTGTGTACGAGGGCTTTATGACACGTGCGGGAGGGATCTAGGATCTGTGTAGGAGGCCTCTAGGTTGTGTGTAGAAGGGATTTGGGTGATTGCAGAAGGGCTGTAAGACATGTTAATCGTGTCTCTAGGACGTGTTTAGGAGAGCTCTCTGATGTGTGCAGATGTCTCTAGCACCTTTGCAGGAGGGTTGTAGGACATGTACAGGAGGGCACTAGGACGTGTGTAGGAGGGCACCAGGATGTGTGCAGTAGGGCTCAGGGATGTGGGGCGGGCTGTAGGGTGTTTGCAGGAGATTTGTAGGACGTGTGAAGGAGAGCTCTAGGACCTGTGTATTCGTGCTCCAGGATGTGTGTAGGAGGGGTCTAGTATGTATGTAGGAGGGTTCTAGGATGTGTGTTAGAGGCCTGCAGGACTTGTGAATTAAGGCTCTAGGACATATGCAGAAGGGATGTAAGTCGTGTGAAGGAGAGCTGCAGGACGTATGCAGGAGATCACTAGGATGTGTGTGGGAGGGCTGTAATACATCTTTAGGAGGGATCTAGAAAGTGTGTAGGAGGGCTCAATTACATGTGTACCAGGGCTGTAGTATTTGTGAAGGAGAGCTCTAGGACGTGTGCTAAAGGACTGTAGGCCGTGTTCAGGAGAACTCTAGGATGTGTGCAGGAGAGGTTATGTCATGTGCAGGAGGGCTCTAGGACATGTGTAGGAGGGCTCCAGGTCTTTTGCAGAAGGGCTCTATGATGTGTGCACGATGGCCCTTGACATGTGCAGGAGGGCTGAAAGAGGTGTGTAGGCCGTCTGTAGCACGTGTGTAGAAGTGCTCTAGTATGTGTATAGGAGGGATCTAAGATGAGTGTATTAGGGTGCTAAAAAGTGTGTAGGACAGATGTACAATGTGAATGAGAGTTCTACGATGTGTGGAGGAGGGCTCTGTGACATGTGCAGGAGGTCTGTAGGACGTGTGCAGGAGGGTTCGAAGACGTGTGCAGGAGGGGTCTAGGATGTGTGTAGGAGTGCTCCAGGACGTATGTACGAGAGCTCTACGACGTGTGTAGGAGGGTCTAGGTCATGCATAGGAGGGATGTAGGACTTGTGAATTAAGGATCTAGAAATTGTGCAGGAGGGATGTAGGACGTGAGAAAGAGGGCTCTAGATGTGTGTACGTGGGCTTTATGACTTGTGCAGGAGGACTCTAGGATCTGTGTAGGAGTGCTCTATGTTGTGTGTAGGAGGATCTAGGACATGTGCAGGAGGGCTGTAGGACTTGTGAAGGAAGTCTCTAGGTCATGTGTTGTAGGGCTCTAGGTCGTGTGTAGGAGGATTCTGGGATATGGTTAGGAGGGCTGTAGGACTTTTGAAGGAGGGCTGAAGGACGTGTGATGTAGGACTCTAGGACGTGTGCAGGAGGGTTGTAGGACGTGTGTAAGAGTGCTCTAGGTCTTGTAAAGGAGGACTCAAAGATGTGAGCAGGAGTTATGTGTGAATTGTGCAGGCCGGATGTAGGACGTGTGCATGAGGGTTGTAGGACGTGTGTAGGAGGGCTTTTGAACGTGTGTAGGAGGGTTGTAGGAATTTGCAGGAGAGTGGAGGATGTGTGAAGGAGGGCTCTAGGATGTATCAAGGAGGGCTCTATGAAGTGTTTAGGAGGAATATAGGACGTGTCAAGTAGGGCTCTAGGTTGTTTGCAAGAGGGCTTTAAGACGTGTGCAAGAGGGTTTTAAGACGTGGGCAGGAGGGCTCAGGGATGTGTATAGGAGGACTTAGAATGTGTACAGGTGTTCTGTAGCATGTGCACGAGGGCTGTAGGACATGTGCAGGAGGGGTCTAGGATGTGTGTAGGAGGGCTGCAGGACTTGTGTATTAAGGCTCTAGGATGTGTGCAGTAGAGATGTAGGACTGGTGAAGGAGGGCTCTAGTAGGTGTGTGGGAGTGCTCCAGTACATGTGTAGGAGGGATCTAGGAGTTGTGTAGGAGGACTCTAGGACGTGTTAAGGAGGTCTGTAGGATGTGTGAAGTAGTGCTGTAGGACGTGTGCAGGAGGGCTGTAGTATATGTGCAAGTGTACTGTAGGATGTGTGCAGAAAGACTGTAGGACGTGTGAATTAGATCTCTAGGACGTGTGTAGGAGGGCTAAGGGACGTGTGTAGGAGTGCTCAGGATCGTGTGTAGGAGGGCTGTAGGACGTTTGCAGGAGGGATGTAGGATGGGTAAAGGAAGGCTCTAGCACATATTTACGAGTGGTTTATGACATGTGCAGGAGGACTCTAGAATATGTGTAGGAGGCCTCTTGGTTGTGTGTAGGAGGATCTAATATGTGTGCTGCTAGGGCTGTAGGTCGTGTGAGGGAGAGTTCTAGGAGGTGTGTAAGAGTGATCCAGGACATGTGCAGGAGGGCTCTAGGTCGTATGTAGGAGGGCTGTAGGATGTGTGAAGGAGCGCTCTAGCATGTGTGTACGAAGCGTTTATGACATGTGCAGGAGAACTCTAGGATATGTGTCGGGGGCCTCTTGGTTGTGTGTAGGAGGATCTAGGATGTGTGCTGGCGGGCTGTAAGATGTGTGAAAGAGAGCTCTAGGATGTGTGTAGGAGTGCTCCACGACATGAGCAGGAGGGCTCTAGGTCATGTGCAGGAGGGCTGTAGGACATGTGAAGGTGGGTTCTAGCACGTGTGTATGAGGGCTTTATGACACATGCTGGAGAGATCTAGGATCTGTGTTGGAGGGCTCTAGGAAGTGTGTAGGAGAGATCTAGGATGTTTGCAGAAGGGCTGTCAGACATGTTAAGGATGGCTCTAGGACTTGTGAAGGAGGGCTGTAGAACGTGTGCAGGAGGTCTCTAGAGCGTGTGTAACATGGCTGTAGGCGTGAGAAGGATGGCTCTCTGATATGTGCAGGAAGGCTCTAGTACCTTTGCAGAAGGGTTGTAGGACATGTGCAGGAGGGCTCTTGGACGTGTTTAGGAGGACTCTAGGATGTGTGTAGGCGGGCTCTAGGACGTGTGTAGTAGGTCTGTAGGACTTGTGAAATAGGGCTGTAGGTGGTGTGCAGGAGGACTCTAGGACGTGGGCTGGATTGCTGTAGGTCGGGTGAATTAGGGCTCTCTGATGTGTGCAGGAGGGCTCTAGTAACTTTGCAGGAGGGTTGTAGGGCATGTGCCAGAGGGTTAGGGTTAGGGTTAGGGTTAGCGTAGGAGGGTTCTTGGAAGTGTTGGAGGATCTAGGACGTGTGCAGGAGGGCTGTAGGGCTATTTAAGGAGGTAACTAGGATGTGTGTAGGAGGGTTCTCGGATGTGTGTAGGAGGACTGCAGGAATTGTGAATTAAGGTTCTAGGACATGTGCAGAAAGTATGTAGACGTGTGAAGAAGAACTTAAGGACGTGTGCAGAAGTTCTTTAGGATGTGTGTAGAAGGGCTCTAATTCGTGTTTAGGAGGGATCTGAGAAGTGTGTAGGAGGGCTCAATTACATGTGTACCTGGGCTATAGGATTTGTGAAGGAGGGCTCAAGGACATGTGTAGGACTGTAGGTCATGTGCAGGAGAACTCTAGGATGTCTGCAGTAGAGCTTTAAGTCATGTGCAGGAGGGCTCTAGGACGTGTGTAGGAGGGCTCTAGGTCGTTTGAAGAAGGGCTCTATGACATGTGCACGAGGGTCTGTGACATGTGCAGGAGGGCTGAAAGAGGTGTGTACGAGGTCTGTAGCACGTGTGTAGGAGTGCTCTAATATGCATTTAGGAGGGATTAAAAAGTGTGTAGTAGGGCGCTAAAATGTGTGTAGGAGGGCTGAAGGACATGTGAATGAGAGCTCTATGATATGTTTAGCAGGGCTCTGAAAATGTGCAGGAGGTCTTTAGGGCATGTGCAGGAGGGCTCTAAGACGTGTGCAGGAGGGGTCTAGGGCGTGTGTAGGAGTGCTCCAGGACGTATGTAGGAGGGCTCTAGGACATGTGTAGGAGGTTCTAGGACATGAGTAGGAGGGCTGCAGGACTTGTGAATTAAGGATCTAGGAAGTGTGCAGAGGGATGTAGGACAGGTGAAAGAGGGCTCTAGCATGTGTGTATGAGGGCTTTATGACATGTGCAGAAGGACTCTAGGACCTGTGTAGGAGGGCTCTTGGTTGTGCGTAGGAGGATCAAGGATGTGTGCAGGAGGGCTGTAGAACGTGTGAGAGAGGGCTCTCGTACATGTGTTGTAGGGCTCTAGGACGTGTGTAGGAGGGCTCTGGGATATGTGTAGGAGGGCTGTAAGACTTTTGAAGGAGGGCTGAAGGACGTGTGAAGTAGGACTCTAGGACATGTGCAGGAGGTTTGTAGGATGTGTGAAAGAGGGCTCTAGGTCTTGTGGAGGAGGGCTCAAAGATGTGAGCAGGAGGTATGTGTGAATTGTGCAGGGGTTATGTAGGACTTGTGCATTAGGGCTGTAGCACGTGTGTAGGAGAGCTTTAGGACGTGTAAAGGAGGGTGGTAGGACCTTTGCAGGAGGGTGGAGGATGTGTGAATGAGGGCTCTAGGACGTGTGAAGGAAGGTTCTGTGACGTGTGCAGGAGGGATCTAGGACATTTGCAGGATGGCTGTAAAATGTGTACAGGAGGGCTCTTGGAAGTGTGTTGGGGGGCTCTGGGACGTGTGTAGGAGGGCTGTAGGAAACTTACATGAGGGTCCAAAGATGTGTGCAAGAGGTCTGTGTGAATTCTACAGGAGTGCTGTAGGATTTGTGAAGGAGGGCTCAAGGGTTGTGCAGGAGGACTCTATGATGAGTGCAGGAGGGCTATTGGAAATGTGCATGAGGGCTCTATGACATGTGTAGGAGGGCTCTAGGACTGTAGGATGTGTGCAGGAGGGTTGTAGTACTTGTGCAGGAGGGGTCTAGTACATGTGTAGGAGGTTCTAGGTCATGCGTAGGAGGGCTGCAGGACTTGCGAATTAAGGATCTAGACGTGTGCAGGAGGGACGTTGGATGGGTGAAAGAGGGCTCTAGCATGTGTGTACGAGGGCTTTATCACATGTGCAGGAGGACTCTACGGCCTGTGTAGGAGGTCTCTTGGTTGTGTGCAGGAGGATCTAGGTCGTGTGCAGGAGTCTGTAGGACGTGAGAAGGAGGGCTCTAAGACATGTGTAGGAGGGCTCTACCACGTGTGTAGGAGGGCTGTAGGACTTTTGAAGGAGGGCTGAAGGACGTGTGAAGTAGGACTCTAGGACGTGTGCAGGAGGGTTGTAGGACGTTTGAAAGAGGGCTCTAGGTCTTGTGAAGGAGGGTTCAAAGATGTGAGAAGGAGGTATGAGTGTTTCGTGCAGGCGGGATGTAGGACGTGTGCATGAGGGCTGTAGGAGGTGTGTAGGAGGGCATTAGGACGTGTGTAGGAGGGTTGTAGGACCTTTGCAGGAGGGTGGAAGATGTGTGAAGGAGGGCTCTAGGACGTGTGGAGGAGGGCTCTGTGACGTGTGCAGGAGGTTTTTAGGACGTTTGCAGGATGGCTGTAAACGTATACAGGAGGGCTCTAGGAAGTGTGTTGGAGGGCTTTGGGACGTGTGTAGGAGGTCTGTAGGTAGCGCAAATGAAGGCCCAAAGATGTGTGCAAGAGGTCTGTGTGAATTGTACAGGAGGGCTGTAGGATGTGTGAAGGATGGCGCATGGGTTGTGCAGGAGGGCTCTATGATGGGCACAGGAGGGCTGTTTTAACTGTGCATGAGGGCTCTATGACGTGAGTAGGAAGGCTCTAGGATGAATGTAGGACAGCTCTAGTACGTGACTAGGAGGGATCTAAGACATGTGTAGGAGGGCTCCAGGACAAATTTAGAAGGGTTGAAGGATATGTGATGGAGGACTGTAGGATGTGTGAAGGAGGGCTCTAGGATGAGTGCAGGAAGCTGTATGACATTTGAAGGAGTGTTGTAGTATGTGTGCAGGAGGGCTGTAGGACCTATGTAGGAGGACGATAGTACATGTGTGGGAGTGGTATAGGACGTGTGTAGGAGGGCTCTAGGACGTTTTTGGGAGGGCTCTAAGACGTGTTTAGGAGGGCTTTATGACGTGTATAGGAGGAATGTAGGACGTGTCAAGTAGGGCTCTAGGTCGTGTGCAAGAGGGCTTTAAAATGTGTGCAAGAGGGCTTTAAGACGTGTGCAGGAGGGCACTAGGACGTGTGTAGGAGGGCTCAGGGATGTGTGGAGGAGTGTTCCAGGACGTGTGTAGGAGGGCTCTAGGATATGTTTAGGAGGGTTCTAGGACTTGCATAGGAGGACTCAGGACTTGTGAATTAAGACTCTAGGATTGTGTTGGAGGTCTCCAGGACTTGTGAATTAAGGCTCTAGGATGTGTGCAGGAGGGATGTAGGATGGGTGAAGGAGGGCTCTAGCACATATGTACGAGTGGGTTATGACATGTACAGGAGGACTCTAGGACATATGTAGGAGGGCTCTTGGTTGTGTGTTGGTGGATCTAATATGTGTGCTGGAGTGCTGGTGGACATGTGAAGGAGAGCTCTAGGATGTGTGTAAGAGGGATCTAGGACATGTGCAGGAGGGCTCTAGGTCGTGTCTAGGAGGACTGTAGGATGTGTGAAGGAGGGCTCTAGCATGTGTGTACGAGGGCTTT
Organism: Glaucomys volans; assembly: GCA_020662805.1. Lineage (NCBI taxonomy): Eukaryota > Metazoa > Chordata > Mammalia > Rodentia > Sciuridae > Glaucomys > Glaucomys volans. The sequence goes on from JAJEJO010037605.1 coordinate 20,864, forward strand.
ATGACATGTGCTGGAGGGATATAGGATCTGTGTAGGAGGACTCTAGGATATGTGTCGGAGGCCTCTTGGTTGTGTGTTGGAGGATCTAGGATGTGTGCTGGAGGGCTGTAAGACGTGTTAAAGAGAGCTCTAGGATGTGTGTAGGGGTGGTCCACGACATGAGCAGGAAAACTCTAGGTCTTGTGCAGGTGGGCTGTAGGACGTGTGAAGGAGGGATCTAGCATGTGTGTTCGAGGGCTTTATGACATGTGCTGGAGGGATCTACGATCTGTGGAGGAGGGCTCTAGGATGAGTGTAGGAGGGATCTAGGATGTTTGCAGAAGGTCTGTCAGACATGTGTGTGAGAGGATGTAGGACGTGTGCAGGAAGGCTGTACAACGTGTGAAGGAGGGTTCTAGGACATGTGTAGGAGGGATCTAGGATGTGTGTAGGAGGGCTGCAGGACTTGTGAATTAAGGCTCTAGGACATTTGCAGAAGGGATGTAGGACGTGTGAAGGAGAGCTCTAGGATGTGTGTGGGAGGGCTCTAATACGTGTTTAGGAGGGATGAAAGAAGTGTGTAGGAGGGCTCAATTCTATGTGTGCCAGGGCTGTAGGATTTATGAAGGAGGGCTCAAGGACATGTGCAGGAGGACTGTTGGTCGTTTGCAGGAGAACTCTAGGATTTGTGCAGGATAGCTTTAAGTCTTTTGCAGGAGGGCTCTAGGACTTGTGTAGGAGTGCTCTAGGTTTTTTTCAGAAGGGCTCCATGCCGTGTGCATGAGGGCCCTGTGACATGTGCAGGAGGACTGAAAGAGGTGTGTAGGCGGTCTGTAGCACGTGTGTAGGAGTGCTCTATTATGTGCTTAGGAGGGATCTAAGAAGATGTTAGGAGGGCTCTAAAACGTTTGTAGGAGGGCTGTAGGACATGTGAGTGAGAGCTCTACAATGTGTTGAGGAGGGACCTGGGACATGTGCAGGAGGTCTGTAGGACGTATGAAGTGGGGTTGTAGGAGGTGTGCCAGAGGTCTTTAGTACATGTGCAAGAGTGCTTTAGGATATGTGCAGAAAGACTGTAGGACCTGTGAAGGAGGGATCTAGGAAGTGTGTCGAAGGGCTCTAGGATGTGTGTAGGAGGGCTCTATGACATGTGCAGGAGGACGCTAGGACCTGTGTAGGAGGGCTCTTGGTTGTGTGTAGGAGGATCTAGGATGTGTGCAGGAGGGCTCTAGGACCTGTGTTGAAGTGCTCCAGGACATGTGTAGGAGGGCTGTAGGACATGTTCAGGAGGTCTGTAGTTTGTGTGAAGTAGGGCTGTATGATGGGTGAAGGAGGGTTGTAGTACATGTGAAAGTGTGCTGTAGGATGTGTGCAGAAAAACTGTAGGAAGTGTGAAGGAGGGCTGTAGGTCGTGTGTCGGTTGGCTCAGGGATATGCGTAGGAGTGCTGTAGGACGTGTCCAGGAGGTGTGTAGGATGTGTGCAGGAAGGCTGTTGGACGTGTGCAGGAGGGCTGTAGGACCTGTGCAGGAGAGCTCTAGGATATGTGTAGGAGTGTTCCAGGACGTGTGTAGGAGGGCTCTAGGATGTGTTTAGGAGGGTTCTAGGATGTGCGTTGGAGGGCTGCAGGACTTGTGAATTAAGACTCTAGGTTTGTGTAGGATGTCTGCAGGACTTGTGAATTAAGGCTCTAGGATGTGCGTAGGAGGGCTACAGGATTTGTGAATTAAGGCTCTAGTACGTGTGCAGGAGAGATCTAGGATGTGTGTAGGAGTGCTCCAGGATGTATGTAGGAGGGCTCTAGGATGTGTGCAGGTGGGTCTATGACATGCATAGGAGGGCTGCAGGAATTGTGAATAAGGGATCTAGGACTTGTGCAGGAGCGATGTAGGACGGGATAAAGAGGGCTCTATCATGTGTTTATGAGGGCTTTATGACATGTGTAGGAGGACTCTACGGCCGGTGTAGGAGGGCTCTTTGTTGTGTGTAGGAGGATATAGTAGGTGTGCAGGAGGCTGAAGGACCTGTGAATGAGGCTCCAGGATATGTGTAGGAGTGCTCTAGGACGTGTTAAGGAGGTCTGTAGGACTTTTTAAATAGGGCTGTAGAACGTGTGCAGGAGGGCAGTAGTACATGTACAAGAGTTTTGTAGGAAGTGTGCAGAAAGACTGTTGGATGTATAAAGGAGGGCTCTAGGACATGGGAATGAGGGCTCAGGTATGTGTGTTGGAGGGCTCAGGGACATGTATAGGAGGGCTGTAGGACGTTTGCAGGAGGTGTATAGGACGTGTGTAGGAGTGCTCGAGGATGTATGTAGGAGGGCTCTAGGATGTGTGTAGGAGGGTCTAGGACATGCGTAGATGGGCTGCAGGACTTTTGAATTACGGATCTAGGATGTGTGCAGGAGGGATATAGGACAGGTGTAAGAGGGTTCTAGCATGTGTGTAGGAGGTCTTTAAGACATGTGCAGGAGTACTCTAGGGTGTGTGTATGAATGCTCTTGGTAGTGTGTGGGAGGATCTAGGACGTGTGCAGGAGCGTGTAGGACGTGTGAAGGAGGGCTCTAAGACGTGTAGGAGGGCTCAGGGACGTGTGTAGGAGGGCTCTGGGCCATGTGTAGGAGGGATGTATGATTTTGAAGGAGGGCTGAAGAACGTGCGAACTAGGACTCTAGGACATGTGAAAGAGGGCTCTAGGTCTTGTGAAGTAGGGCTCAAGGATGTGAGCAGGAGGTGTGTGTGAATTGTTCAGGTGGGATGTAGGACATGGGCATGCAGGCTGTAGGATGTGTGTAGGAGGGCTGTAAGACGTGTGTAGGAGGATTGTTGGACATTTGCAGGTGGGTGCAGGAGTGCTCTAGGAAGTTTTTTGAGGTTAGTGTGAATGGGGTAGTTTTCCTAATTTCTCTCAGAGGATGCATCACTT
>JAJEJO010037610.1:0-22496 GCA_020662805.1 Glaucomys volans
GCAAAGGAAACAGTCAGCAATGTGAAGAGAGAGCCTTCAGAGTGGGAGAAAATCTTTGCTACACACACTTCAGATAGAGCACTAATCTCCAGAATCTACCAAGTACTCAAATATCTTTACACCAAGAACACTAATAACCCAATCAATAAATGGGCCAAGGAAATGAACAGACACTTTACAGAGGAAGATCTACAAGCAATCAACAGATTTATGAAAAAATGTTCAACATCCCTCGTTATAAGAGAAATGCAAACCAAACCACCTTAAGATTTTATCTTACCCCAATTAGAATGTCTTTTATTAAGAACACAGGCAACAACAGGTGTTGGCGGGGATGTGGGGAAAAGGGTACACTCATATATTGCTGGTGGGAGTGTAAGTTGGTGCAGCCACTCTGTAAAGCAGTGTGGAGATTCCTTAGAAAACTTGCAATGGATCCACCATTTGACCCTGCTATCCCACTCCTTGGCCTATACCCAAAGGACTTAAAATCAGATTACTACAGTGATGCAGCCACATCAATGTTCATAGTTGCTCAATTCACAATAGCTAGATTATGGAATCAACCTAGATGCCCTTCAGTAGATGAATGGATAAAGAAACTGTGGTATATATACACAATGGAATATTACTCAGCCATAAAGAAGAATAAAATTATGGCATTTGTAGGTAAATGGATGATGTTGGAGACTGTTATGCTAAATTAGATCAGCCAATCCCAAAAATCCAAAGGCCGAATGGTCTTTCTGATAAATGAATGATGATGCATAATGCGGGGTGAAGGGTGGCAAGAATGGAGGAAGGATAGATAGAATAGAGGAAAGGGAGGGGTGGGGATGGGGTGGGGGGTAAAAATAATAACAAAATGTGTGACAGATACCATTGCCCTGTGTACATGTATGAACGCACGGATGGTGTGACTCTACTTTGTATACAACCTGTGAAACAATAGCTGTACTCCATTTGTGTTCAATGAATCAATAAGTAAATAAAAAAAATAAGATTATTCACTAAAAAAAAAATAATAACAACAAAACCAGATTAACTTGTTACTAAATTTCTGCATAATATATTCAGTTTCATGCTGAAACCAGTGCTATTTTATATTTTTATGATGGAATAATGGTCCACTGGAGACAAAGGAAAAATTGTGCTTATGTTTCCATTTGCCTGATTTCCCTTCATGAAATCAGGATACAAGGAACATTTTCTTTTTATGAATTATGTCTGTTCTTGTCTCTGTATCCACATCCAATTTCTCATCATGTCCTTTAAATACTTATTCCAACTATGAACAACATAATCATACCAAGGATTGTCTAATCAAAGAAGTCAGAGAGAAAAGCTTCTCACAAAGATGACAATCATGGTAATATCTTCACTATATTCATTATGAACTCTACTAGAGCATACATACACATATTATATAGATGAAGAAATGTTTCTTCTTTGAAAGCAACACAATTTCTTAAGTGTTAGGACTTCAATTAGTTATTAAAATATGAATTAAAGTAGAAACTCTTTTTAATCTCTTCTTATAATATCATGATATAAAATTAAATTATAATATTTGTGTGGTTTAGGAAGACACTAAAATTTCTTTGTGAGAAAACGTAAAAAGTTATAGTGACCTATTATTATATATTGACATATATTTTGTACTATAATTAAAAATCAAACAAACGGACAAACAGTGATTTAGGAGACTTGAAGTCAATTCTTAGCTCTATCACTAATGCCTATACATGCATTTTGTAACTTGATGTCCAATGAGATAGACATCAAGATACAAAATGCAGATAGAATACCAAATATAAAAGATAAAGAAGGACCTCTCTAAGACACACCATAAGCAATATGCCTAGCATACAGAATAATGAAAAATATTAAAACCCTAAAGGAAGAACTTCAGGTCACTTGTAGAGGTAAATCAACAAGGCTCACTTCTGATTTCCCAGTTCAGACTCTAAAATCAAGTGTGGCATGAAATGAGATATCCCACACTTTGAATGAAAACAATTGCCAGCCAAGATTGGTATGTCTAGCAAAGCTATATTTCAGAATGAAAGAAAAAATTAAAAATTTCCAAGATAAAAAGTAACTAAAAGAATTTTGAATCACTAAGTCAGCATCTACCAAAAATATTTAAAGAGATACTATACATAGATGAACTCAAAAACCAGGCCAGATTTCCCAAGTAGTTGAAGCTTTCTAGAAGAGAAATTAAATAAATGAAAATTAAGACCAAATTAAAAATAGAGAAAAAGGCATGAAATAAACTTATAGTCATAATAACGCTGAATGTATATGGATGCAACTCTCCAATTAAAGACATAGTTTGTCAGAATGGATTAAAAATAAGATCCAACTATCTGCTCTCTACAGGAGACTCATCTCATAGGCAATGAAACCCACAGGCTGCAACTAAAAGGACAGACTAAGATATTTCCATGCAAATGCATTACCAAAACAAGCAGGAATAGCTATTCTCATATATGACCAAGCAGAATTCAGGCTAAAATGAATCATAAGAGCCAAAGAAAGTCACTATATACTGGTAAAGGGAATAATCCCAGCAAGACAATGTCATTATAGTAAATATTTATGCTGTGACATCAAATTCCAGATAGAATAAAATACAGCACAATAATAGTGGGTGATTTCACAACACACTTCTCACCAGTAGATAGGTCATCCAGACATAAAATCAATAAAGATACTATTAAATTTAAAATATGGAGCAGAAGCAGAGAGAGAGAGAGAGCTCCACTCACCAGAAGCAAACTATAAGCCCCAATGTCACACTCCCAGTGACCTACCTCCTCCAGTCACACCCTACCTGCTAATAGTTGCCACCCAGTTAATCCATACCAGTTGATTAATGCACTGATTAGGCTCTCATAAACAAACCATTTCACCTCTGATCTCTGTTTTGTTGTCTCACACATGAGGTTTTGGAGGACACCTCATGTTTAAATCATACTAGTTACCCATTATATACTGAAATATTGCTATGTTGGGCATGGTAATACTGATACATGCTATATTGATGAAACATGAATACATGTTAAGTGAAAGAAACCAGTCACAAAGACTACATTGTACTTTATTACATTTAAATGAAATGTACATAATAGGTATATCCATAGAAAACAGAATTTATATTCTTCATTGTCAAAGTCTAGGATAGTTGAAAAAAATAGAGAAGGAATGTGAATGGTACCAGGATTCTTTTTGCGATGATGGTGATGTTCCAAAAATGATATATAACTCTGAAAGTAGTAAAACATCATTAAATTATCAATTTTAATAGGTGAATTTTGTTGTTTGTGAATTTTATTTGAATAAAACTGCTATAGAAAACAGGGAAGCTAGTAGTCAAGTCTAGGCCATTTGTGGACCAAGTGCTTTGAAGCTGTGGTTTGGCTGCTTGTTTTTGATGCTTCACCGGCTATGATTTGGCTTTATAAGCTATATCTAGACCTTTATGCATTAGAATTCTCTTGTTATAAATAATCTGGGAATTGTCTATTTTTCAATGTCAGTCTCCCATAGCTTAGTATAGATCAACACTGTCCATTTTCCTGACAGCATTGCTTTCAATTGCTGAAATTATTATCCATGCTTATTTTACATGGATATATTTATGGAGAATACAGAAAAAACTAAATAATTGTGTCCTAAGGTCATAAAAATGACAAAATGGCTAAGATGAAACTCAAATAATGTATTTCTGACATAAGTAATCACTACATTTTATAAATTTCTTTTAATTGTCAAAATTACGGAATTCCAGAAGAATGTATTTTAATATGTTTACATGATTAGTAAATATTTCATAAGCAGAAATGATCATGGCTATAGGAAAATGAGGAGAAGAGTGTTTGAAGAAAAGAAAGCAACTTGGAACAATATCGTACATGAAGGAAAAATTTTCAATGGTAAACTAAGTAAAATAAGTTCAGTAGAATATAAAGACTTTTAAACAAGTACTGGGAAATAACAATAGGAAAGAAATGTGTATTCAACCTTCTGTTTCTTTTCAGGAAACACTTTCATTATGCATTCTCTTTAAATTGTTTCAACATTAACTATAAAGGCTGGTAATTATAGAAGAAAAATACTGTTTTTCAAAGGAGGAACAAGAAATTACTTCAAACTCTTGGTGGAGGGGAGAATAAAAGTTTTAAGAAAGACTAATAAAGTATTCCAAAAATAGCATGCTATAATAGCTGAAGAATTATATTTTATTTCTATAAACAAGCATGAATAATATTTCAGAAACATAGCTCTTCTTTCATAGCATGTGGCTTTACTTGTAGATTCAAATTCTCTCCAAAATTATGCATACAGCAAGATCTCAAATTCAAATGTATTCAGGGAGTACCAACAAATGTAGTTAGTCTACAAAATATGAGATAGCATGAAATTATGGTTATTGCGCTAATGTGGAGATCAAAATCTAATTTAAAGCCATTGAGATTTGAATATTTCAAACTCTTGTAGCTAAAAAGAATAATTTATACTTTACACTCAACTCTCTAGACCCCAATTTGCAAGCCATCTCATACACATCAACATAAACTCTATTTTTTTCATAAAAACAATATGCACACACTTATGTTGTGCCAACAGAAGTTTATCCATTTTCAAACTTGAACTTTTTTTTTAAATTGGAAAACACCAAGAGAAATGGATGAGAAATGATATATGATGTAGTTAGTTTTTGTGTGTTAAAGCATATTGACTATTTTCAGTCTCGAAACTGTAGAAATGTAATTTAAATTTATCCATTAAAATAAGACTTCAAGATTATTCAGCAATAATTTTAATGATTCTATAGTCCTGAGATAATTTAAAACTATTCCTTCTGCTATATATAGCCAGACATCTCCTGCTCTTTTGTTGATTTTAATAGATTTATACAATATAGTACAATATAGTAGTTGTTTCATTTTACTAATTCACCTTGCTGTGAATAGGATGATTGCAAAGAATTTCAAACAATGAAGTAAAAATTCATTTAATGACTTTGTATATGAAAAGGATCTTTCTTTCTTAATCCAATTTTCATTGTTCTCTAATTTTGACTTGAAGTTCACTAAATATTTTGTTCAAAAGTCCTTTTTTCATTAAGATTTTCTAGAAATAGAGGATCGCAGTACAAGTGCCTTGAAGGGATGATTGTGAATATTGCTTAGAAAAGAGCATGGATTCCTCAATAAAGAACTACAAATATATTTGAAGTACTGAATAACTTCCTCAAGGAAACTTAAATTACTTGGAAGGATTCCGTCTACATAATACGAAAATAAATAACTGGACTAACAACAAAAGATGTTTAATGATTTACATATCAATTTTTTTCACATTATTGATTGTATCCTTTGCTGAGAAAAAGCTTTTTAGTTTGAATCCATCCCATTTATTGATTCTTGCTTTGATTTCTTGCACTTTGGGGGTCTTGTTAAGGAAGTCTGGTCCTAAGCCAACGTGATGAAGATTCGGGCCTACTTTGTCTTCTATTTGGTGCAGGGTCTCTGGACTAATTCCTAAGTCCTTGATCCATTTTGAGTTGAGTTTTGTGCAGGGTGAGAGACAGAGGTTTAATTTCATTTTGCTGCATATGGATTTCCAGTTTTCCCAGCACCATTTATTGAACAGGCTATCTTTTCTCCATTGTATGTTTTTGGCACCTTTGTCTGGTATGAGGAACTGTAGTTTTGCAGGCCTGTGCTTCAGATAGAGCACTAATCTCCAAAATTTATAAAGAACTTGCAAAACTTTACACAAAAATACAAAGAACCCAATCAATAAATAGGTCAAGCATCTGGACAGACACTTTACAGAAGATGGTGAACAGGTGATCAATAAATATATGAAAAAGTGTTCAACATCTCTAGTTATTAGAGAAATGCAAATTAAAACAACTCTAAGATTTCATCTTACTCCAATTAGAATGACTATTATCAAGAACACAAACAGTAATAGATGTTGACGTGGCTGTGGGGAAAAAGGCACACTTTTACATTCCTGGTGGAGTTGCAAATTGGTGCAGCCACTCTGGAAAGCAGTGTGGAGATTCCTCAGAAAACTTGGAATGGAAACACCATTTGACCCAGTTATCCCACTCCTTGGTTAATATCCAAAGTATTTAAATTAGCATAGTACAGTAATACGGCCACATCAATGTTTACAGCAGTTCAATTCACAATAGCTAGACTATGGAACCAACCTAGATGCCCTTCAACAGAGAATGGATAAATAAACTGTTGTATATACACACAATGGAATATTATTTAGCCATAAAGAAGAATAAAATTATGACATTTGCAGGTAAATGGATGGAGTTGCAGAATATCATGCTAAGTGAAATAAGTCAATCCCCAAAAACCAAAGGCCAAATGTTTTCGCTGATGAGTGGACGATGATATAGAATCGGGTTGGGGTGGTGGGGGATGAGAGAAGAATGGAGGAACTTTAGATTACGAAGAGGTAAATGAGAGGGGGAGGTGGAGAGGGTATGAAAAATGGTGTAATGAGAGAGACATCATTACCCTAAGTACATGTATGATTAACATGAATGGTTTGAATGTACATCATGCACAACCATAGAAATGAAAATTTGTACCCTATTTGTATATAATGAATCAAAAGGAAGCCTGCAAAAATTAAAAGAAAATTAAAAAAAAATCTTTTATGTGTTCTATGTCACAAGATGCACTTTAATCTAGACTTAAAATAGGATTACTAGGATTGGTTTCTTATTTTTCAATCTTTCGTTTATTCCACTTTAAGATAACTCTGGCCAGTACAACAAATGATATTCCATTGCTTTGGGTCAGTCAAGTTAGAGAGAAAACTCTTAAAATATGAGACAAAATATACCTTTACTCCTAAGTTGTCCTTCTGAGGTATTTTGTCTAGCAAAAGAAAACTGACTAACACCAGATTAAAAATTAAATTTCCTCTGACAGATTAATTAGTTTTAAATTCAACCTCATGTAAATTCTCAGGACATGGGAAAAATGTAACCAAGTTCTTTCCCAGAATCAAGCATGAGTGGCATTTAGTCCAATTGCCAATAGAGTCTTAATTTCCCACTGAAACTTCATAAGCACTGTTCTCATTCCTTTTGGTCTTCTCATCTCCTGAGCTCCCACCAGAATCAGCCATTAAGATCTGCTTACAAAATTATGTGACTTCTCCATCCTGAATTTCTAAACTTTTTCATATTCTTCCTGCAGAATATATCCAAATGCTTCTGAACCCCATGGTCATGTTAGTCACAGAAACAACCAAACTTCTCAGTACCAATTTCTGTTTTAGGAAGCTTTTCATCACTATAACCAAAACATCTAACAAGAACAGCTTAGAAAAGTTTATTTTGGCTCATATTTCCAGATGTTTAAGTTCATAGACACCTGAGTTCAAGCCTGTGTACTCAAAACATCATGGCAGAAGGGCATGGTGATGCAGTGTTGCTCTATCCATGGCGATGGAAAGGAAGAAAGAGTCACAGGGAAGATGAATATTTCTAGGCCATGCCCCCAGTGACCCATGTCTTCACGCCATGCCCTACCTGCCTACAGTTACCACCCATCAGTGCCATTCAAACTAGGATAAACTAATTAGGTTGCACTTCTCACAGTGCAATCATTCCACCTCTAATCTTTCGGCACTGCTCAGGAGCTTTATAAAAACACTTTATATCCAAACCAAAATAGACTTGCTTGCTGAAGCCTCAGGACTGGATTCTAAAGTTCTCACAAAGGTACTTTTGACTGCATATCCTTGTTTCTATGGTGTTTATGTGAAGGAACATAGGTTCTTAAGCCTGGATTTCCTTGTGCTCCATCTTGCTCATATCACATCAGCAGAGAGTTTTAGAGGACATTAATTTATGTCATATGCTTTTATGCCTATTGAGAAAAATTTTTCTTCTTCATTTTGCTGATGTGGTGAATTCAATTGATTTTTTACTATTGTGATGAATATCACTTAAAAGTTATTTTCTTAGCCATGTATGTATTCATAGTTCAGTAGGTTTAAGGATATTCACATTTTTCACAAACTATCTTCAAAACATTTTTACATCTTTCAAAAATAGCACTCTATGAGTATTAAACATCTTCTCACTTCCCCTTATCCATAATTCCTGGCAACCTTGTTCTATTTTCTCTTTCTATATATTGGACTATTCAAATTACTTTATACAATATTTCACTTTTTGTGACTATATTATTTCACTTAATAAAATCTCTTCAAGGTTCATCTATATTGTAGAAAGTTTCATACTATCCCTATTTTCAGGGAAAGAAACATGTTTCATTTATGTATATATCATATCATATTGTGCTTCTCAATTCACCTATGAATCACATTGCTTCCACATCTTGACTCTTGCAACTACTGCTGCTATATACAGGAATATGCACAAATTTCTTCAATAATTTTATTTCACATCTTTAATATATACATCCACAAGTGAAATGACTAAATAACATTTTATTTCTCTTTTTAAATTTTGTGGAATCAAAATATTGTTTAATGGATCAATTGTGCCACTCTAAATTCTCATTGAGTGTACCGATATTTTCCAATTTCTATATATTCTCTCCTAAACATTTTGTTTTCTGTTTTTAAATAATAGACCATACAGGATGTTAAATTATGTATCATTGTGGTTTGAACTTGTATTTCTTCAATGACTAGCAATGTTGAGCATTTCATATGCTTGTTGATCATTTGTACATCATCACTGGAGAATTGTGTATTTAAGTTCTTTGTTCATTTTTAAATGAGTTTGTTTAATTATTTTTTGAATTTTAAGATAACTTTATTCATCTTGTATATTAATCCCTTATCTGATGATCTACACTTTGCAAATATTTCTCCCCTTGCATAGGTTGACTTTGCACACTGTGTCTTTGATGCACAAAGCACATTGACTACTTTGTAAAATTTTTTTAAAAAATTTGTTCTAATTTGTTGTACATGACAGTAGTGATTACTTTTTAATAGTTAAACAAACCTTGTATTTCTGGAATAAACTGAACCATTCTTTAAGTACTTAAAGTATTATTTTTTCTATGATTCTATTACTGATAACATTTTGTTTAGGATTATTGTATCTATGTTTATGAGAGATATTGGTCTCTAGCTTTCCTTCTTGTATTCACATTATTAAGTTTCAATATGCAGATTGTTCTGGCTTCTAAAACAAGATATATAGTGATCAAATAATATTTATATGGCCCCTGGAAGAGTATGTTGAGGAATATTTCTTCTTCTTTATATAATGAATTCACTGGCAAAGATTGGGATGTATAATGTTTTTAGTGGTGTTTACATTACTAGTGCACTTCAACATAAATGGAACTATTTGGGTTTTTTTCCTTTTTGATATCTTATAATTTTTCTAGAAATTTGCATCTTTTATTTAAATTTCCAAATTTATCATATATTTTCCCAATCATAACATTTTAATTTCTCAATTTTCTACAAAAATTTTTTATCTTTTTTTGATTATAAGCCTGAAATAATATCCCCTTTTCATTCTCATATTCTTAGTTATAAATATCTAATTATTCCATATAAAGCTTATCAGATAACCAGTTTAATTATGTTTTTAAAGAGTCAGTCATTGACCTTGTTTAAATCTCTTTTTTTGAGCAATTATTATCTTTGACAATTATCTTCTTTGTCAATAATTTCAATTATTTTTTGTAAATTGCATTTTTTACCTTATTAGGATGTAAATTGTTGTTCCATTTAAAATTTGTATTGGTGAATTATCAATTACTTGATCTTTAATTGCTCTTATATAGACATATATAATAGAAAATAGATTACATATGTCACTTTGTACATGACTTGTAGTTGCTTCCAAATACGGTTTATATTTGATATGGGCATTTTAATTCTAATAAAATTATTTTATAATTTCTGTTTGATTGGTTATTAAATTGATGCATCTTAATTTTTAAAATATGGAATTTTTTCCTTCATTTATAGTTGAACTCACATGTGGTAAACACATCCTATAAGCATTTATTCTTGAATATTAAGATCTGCTGTGGGACAAAGGATATTATTAAAGTTTTTATGTTTTCCCTCATCTTGTAACAATTTTGCATTTTGGGACAGTTCACATCAGTAATCTCTGTAAAGTAGTTTAATCACATTAGTAAATTATTCTTCAGTCTTTGGTTTAGATATGAGAAAGTGTGTATATACATTTGCATAAACATTTAATTTTATATAGATTTAGTATTAATTACTGTAAATTTTTTAATTCTATGATAATGTGCTTAGGTTTATTATGTTATTACTGTTTTTGTTTGACCATATTTTTTGGGAGTATCAGAGATTGAACTCAGAGGCACTTGGCCACTGTGTCACATTGTCAGCCCTATTTTGTATTTTATTTAGGGCAGGGTCTCATTGAGTTGCTTAGCACCTAGCTTTTGCTGAGGGTGACTTTGAACTTGCAATCCTCCTGTTTCAGCCTCCCAAGCAGCTGGGATTTCAGGCAGGTGGCACTGTGCCCAGCCTTGTTTGGCCATATTAATTAGATAAATGGGGTTTAAGCTTTTATACATCCAAAGTACACTGAATAATTTTATTATTGTAAAATCTACTTCTTCAGCTGGCTGGGTTTTTTTGTTTGTTTGTTTTGGGGTTTTCCTTGTTTGTTTGTATGTTTTATTTTTTTGCCTAAAGTGTCTATTTTGCATAAAGTTAATATATCCATAAAATAATTACTTTGCTTTTACTCACACTCACTTTTAATTTTTATTGACAAATATTCTGATTCTTTTTCTTATGTGAAATATTACAATATTTATTTTTGAAAATGAAGCAAGAAGTACTTAAATATAATATTATTACTGTTTGAATTTAAATAAACTATCTTCCTATTTGTTATGTTGAATGTATATTTTCTCACTTTTTTATTATTCTTTTTAGACATCAACTATGACTTTTGAGGAATAAATTATGTCTTCCCCTGTTTGGTGAATAACGTTTTGTTGGCACATAGCAGCACACATTTTTTTATGTGCTTTTTTTTTTCTACTTTGACAGAATATAGTCATTATTACAGACTGTATCATTCAGAAGACCAAAAATACATACCACCTGGCATGCAAAAAAAAGAAAAAAACCCTTTCTTTTTTGGTTTTGAATTGATTAAGCACATTTATTTTTTTCTTCTTCTAGACTGATGATTCTATTTTCTAAAAATTTATAATGTCTAGTATTTTTATTTTAATTACTCTAGAAATATTAACATGTATTAATTATGTACCAAAGGCAAACATATATAGTAGGATTTCTGCTCTGGTCAGAAAATTCAAGATATTAAATACATCTAAATCAATTTGCCTTCCTTGAAGCCTGTAAAGGTTTAGATATTACATATCCTTCAAAAGCTCACTTTTGAGAAAATGTAGGAAAGTTTAGATATGAAATGATTGGGTTATGAGAGGTTTCATCTAACCAGTGCATCAGTCCCCTGATAGAGATTAACTGGGTTGTAACAATAGGCAGGTAAGATGTGGCTAGAGGAGATGGAGTATGTATTTTGTCTCTCTGTCATTCCTCTCAAAAACACATGCATGCACACACACACACTCACACACACTGAGTTCAAGTCTATGAGAAGCAAATGCCAAATAGAACTATGTATTAAATAATTTTATAAAATGATTTTGTAGGAAGAAATGCTTATATGAGACAAAGTAAGGTACAACTGGAGGTTGGCTAGGAGATCTTCATTAAGCACTGATACTAAAGGAAGATGAGAAAATTAGGAACATTTCAGACTGTCATATATTCTAAGGAAGGTTCTACAAGACAATACATAGTCCTTGAGAACTATACAACTTTATCTGTAAAAACAGTCCCATTTCTTCAAAGGCAGGCCTTTGTAACTGTCTCTTCTATACTTTATTACTGTTTGTGAGAAATCATTAGTAATCATGGGCTTACAATAGATTTCAGAAAAAGAAACTAAGAATTCTGGTCCATTAGGCTTCCTTTAATTGGAGACCAATGATGTGAACTAAAACCTACTTATTGCACACTGAATCACAGATTCCAACAGTCATGGATCCACTCCCTATTCTCCTTCATATAGGTAAGATCCTCTCCTAATTTTGAAAATAAGTTCAGAAGTGGAACATTAGGAATGTCTTATGACTTTTTATTGAGGTGATGCTTTTGACTTTCTACTCTTTCACACTTATGCCTCCCTCTCCTTTTTTGCAATGCTGGGGATTGAACCTAGGGCTTCACACATGATAGGAAAGTGCTGTAAAACTGAGCTACATTCCCAGCCCTCTCTTGTTCTCTGTCTCTTCCTCCCTCTCTTCCCATGTGTGAGAAACAGACACACCAGCAAACCCCTTGTTATTTACCCATATATTTTGCCCCAATGTACTGCTTGCTCTAATGAACACTTTTACCGCTTCAAGGAGATTTAAGACTCTTTGGTTGCCCTTCTGGCCTTACAGATCATTATGGTAATCATGGTCTCCTGTCTTTTAGCAAGTATATGACACTACCTGGCCTTTTTTATTTCAAACCATTTCCATGAATGTTAATGAGCCTAGCTCTGATTGCCTTTTTTATCATTACTGGTTTACAGAGGAAAGCTGCCATTGACCTCAGAAATTCAGGTGCCCCTTTCACCAATATATTCCTAAGGATATTAGCAAATAGTGAGTTTTCTTGGCCTTCTAATGTAATATTATATATCAGATCCAGCATATGTACATCCTCGATTTCTTTATTTCTTCCTCTACAATCTTCCAGGGAAACTCAGGAATTTTTACATCACTGAAGCTTTGCCTTTATTTTTTCAAGATTGGAAAAGCCATCTCTGAAAGAAGCATTCTCTAAGGTTTTTAGCTGGGATGTAACATCCCATGTTGTGAGTCTTGCTTATATAAAGCCTTGTGTTCCACTCCACCTAATCAAATGGTATAAAAATGAAATTCCTGGAGTATTACCCAAGCTTCTACCAATGCATGCTGTGTAATTTCAATAATTATTTAGTTTTATTGCCTCTTTCTTCTACTTGGAGGCTCAGCAAATCCACAGTCAGATTACTTTGACATTTAATATTAGCTACCATGCAGGAGAAGATATAAAGGTGTTTATGACTTTCTAGGAAAGAAAATTCTGTAGCACCATCTAACACAGTGAACATGCTAATTTATACTAAGAACTGGACAGCTACTTCTATAATTCATTCTCCAACATATTCAGAGCAGGGGGTATTATACGGTCAACACAAACCAGACATATTTGTCTCAGTTTTCAGGATCATGAGTTTTCCCTATGGGGACCCTGATCTCCACATAATAGAGTCAGTAGAAGTATAATGAAAATGTAAGGGATAAGGGCTTAAGTTAATGTCTTATTTTAAAAGCCAAAGAGCTATGGTGTTAGCATTCTAATATCTCTTGAGTTCTTCAATTTTTACAGTTAGGCCTTCAGTCTACTGGTCAATTAATCCTGATCTTCTATTAGCAGTAATAAAGGTTTATTTCTTCATTATTCTCTAAGAACTCTTCACTAGGCCATTAACTGCTTGTTAAAAGCCTATTATCTCTCATTATCCTTTTATAGCTTGACAATATACCTGAATAGTAGTCAGACAAATCTTTTTAGATACTTCTCATTTATCTATGTGGTTCAAGTTCCTGCATTGCTGAATTTTTTGTAATATTAACCTCCACTGAGCATTTTACCAAACTACAACCTGTGGGATTTTAATAATTGAGGTAATACTGTGTCAGAGAGTATTCCAATCCCACTTATTATAAGAAGGAATACACTTTATACATCCTGAAGATTAATGCTTTATCTGAGGTACACGTAGTGAAGATTTTCTCCCATTCTATAGGCTCTTTCTTCATGTTATTGATTGTTTCCTTTGCTAAGAAGAAGTTTTTTTAGTTTAAAACCATCCCATTTATTGATTCTTGATTTTACTTCTTGCGCTTTATGCGTCTTGTTAAGGAAGTCAGTTCCTAAGTAGACATAGTGGAGATTAGTGCATACTTCTTCTGTTAGGCATAGGATCTCTGTTCTAGTGCATAAGTCTTAGATCTATTTTGAGTTGAGTTTCGTGCAGGGTGAGAGATAGAGGTTTAATTTCGCTTTGCTGCATATGGATTTCCAGTTTTCCCCAGCACCACTTGTTGAATAGGCTATATTTTCTCCAATGTGTGTTTTTGGCACCTGTGTCTCATATCAGATAACTGTTATTTATTTTGGTTTGTGTCTGGGTCTTCTATTCTGTACCAGTGGTCTACATGTCTGTTTTGGTGCCAATAACATGCCATTTTTGTTACTCTGACTCTATAGTATAGTGTAAGGACCGGTATTGTGATGCCTCCTGCTTCACTTTCCTTGCTAAGGATTTCTTTGGCTATTCTTGGTCTCTTATTTTTCCAAATGAATTTCGTGAGTCCTTTTTCTATTTCTATGAAGAATATCATTGGAATTTTAATAGAAATTGCATTAAATCTGTATGATGCCTTTGGTAGTATGGTCATTTTGACAATAATAGTTCTGACTATTTTTTTACTATCAGTAGATCAAGGTGAACATAATAAACGAACGGAGTTTTTAACTAACCATTAACTAGAAAAAAGTGACAAAATATCAAAAAGAAACATTACGATATTAACCATCAGTGTTCATTATTAGTTTACAATGAAATAACTTGCAATGAGCTTGTATTCATGCTTAGAAAAAGAGATGTTAATTGTTTGTACTATTTATCTGTTTAGCCAATTCTAACCTTTTAAGACCCTGTAGTATCCCAAAACAAAGTTCAATATCCAAAGTGGTAAAAATTTATGGAATGGTTCATATAAACTTTATATAGAGAATGCAGATTGCCATACAAAATAGTAAGCCATTTTTTTCTAGCTATCTTCCAGTAATATAAATTACAGAAAATTAAACTAGATTTTTGTATCCACTCATCAATTGTATATTTTCCATATGTAGCTAAGTAGATGGCTCAGTCATTATGTCAAAAGAGAAATTAATAAATTTCCAACATCTTAAGTAATAAGGGAAATACAAATTAAAAGTATGCTGATTTCATCTCATTCCAGTTGCAATAGCAATTAAGAAGAAAAAAGTAATAAATGTTGACAAGGACCAGGGTGTCAAGGTACAGTTTTACATTTTTGGTGGGACTGCATATTAGTAAACCCATTCTGGAAAGCAGTGTGGAGATTATCCATAAAAATAGGAATGAAACCACCATAATAACCAACTACCCCAATCCTTGGTATATATCCAAAAAAACTAAAATCAGCAAACTATAGTGATATAGCCACTACAAAAATTATAGCAGCACAATTCACAAAAGTCAAATTATGGAATCAACCCAGATGCCCATCAATAGATATATGAATCAAGAAAATCGGGGCTAGGGCTGTGGCTCAGTGGCCTTGAATGTGCGAGGCACTGGGTTTGATCCTTAGCACCACATAAAATGAATAAATAAAGATATAAAAAAAATTAGAAAAAGAAAAAAAAATCTGGTATATATACATAATGTAATTTTACTCAGCCATAAAGAAGAATGAAATAACGGCATTTGCCAATAAATGGATGGAAATGGAGAAAATCATGCTAAGTGGAAAAAAAAAATCCAGACTCAGAAATTCAAGGTTCAACTATTTTGTCTCATGTATGAGTCTAAAAAACAATAAGGGAAAGAAGGTAGTGAGAAAGGATATAAGATATATAGAGATAAAGGAAAGATCAGTGGTTTGGAAGTAGGAGAATGACAGGGAGGAAGAAAGGGAAACGGAAAGAAATATGGAATGAATCTCACAGAATCATGTTATATACATATATAAGTATACAAAAAGGAATCATTGCATTATGTGTATGCATAATGAATCAACCAAAAATTAATAAATAAAGGAATGAAAGCAAGATCAGTAGAGTAGAGGAGGGAGAAAAAGAGAAGGCAAAAGCAGGAAAGGTTAGGGAGAATGGGGATTGATATAAAATTCCTTGTGTGGATAATTTTGTCAAAAGGAACGCAAATACTGCGTATAACTATAAGACTCTAATTAAAAAAAAAAGAAAATACAAAACAAGAAGAAAGATAAATTAATCCAATTTGCTAACTAAATAAGTCTTCTACAATAGAGTAGCAATATTTTTCTTCTTTCAGAAAAATACGTGCTTGCAATATCACTGCATTTGTTGGTGCTGAAAGATGATTATACCTAATTTCAAACTTCATCTTCCTTACTTTAACAATCATCATGAATCTTAAGTAAGCAGTGGTGGTAATAGTAACAATAACTCTCTTTCTTGACAAGCTTTGCATTATGGACCTGGGAAATATTCTTTATGTGTATTATCACTTTATTAGTAATAAAAATTTTATAAATATCAAATCTTTGCTCTATTCTAACAGATAACCATTTTGAAATATAAACTTTTGATCTTTTCACTTTTTTATATATTTAACATTTATTAAACAATTATTGAAAATTCCATTTGAATTATTTTTCCTGGAGGTAGTGTTCTTTTTCTTTTATTGATTCTTTGCAGTTATACATAGCATTAGACTTCATTTTAACATAATTATAAATCTTGGGATATAATTTGCAGTAATTCATCCCCCAGTATTTTCCTTTTCCCTCCCCTCCTCCCTCTGCCTCTTCCCTTTGCACTATTCTACTGATCTTTCTGCTAATTACTTTTAGATTTTTCACTTTGTTTTAGTTTAGTTAGTGTCTTGTGGATCTACATGATGGTGATATTCACTGTAATATATTCATGTATGCACACAGGAATGATAGATTAGATTCATTCCACTGTTCCTCCCTTATCACATCCATTCTCCCTCTCTGTCAATCCCCTTCATGAAATACACTAAGCTTTCTTATGTTTTGATGGACCCCCTGCAGTTTCCCTTTCTTTATCTCTCTTTTCCCTCTACATTTTTTACCTTTTGTCCATATATCAGAGAAAACATTTGACTGTTGACTTTGAGTTTGGCTTATTTCAATTAGCATGACAGTCTCCAGTTCCATCTGTTAACCAGCAAATGCCATAATTTTATTTTTTTTCATATCTGAGTTATGCTCCCTTGTGTAAATATATATGATATTTCCTTTATCAATATATTTGTTGAAAGCATGTAGGTTTGTTCCATAGCTTGGCTATTATTGCTGCTATAAACATTGGTGTGACCACAACACTATAGTATGCTAATTTTAGGTCTTTTGCATACATACTGAGGAATGAGATCACTGGATCACGGTGGTTCTATTCCTATGTTTTTTGTTGTATGAAGAAATCTCCATACTAGTTTTTAGAATGGTTGTGCTAATTTTCAGTCCATAATGTATGATGTATTTGTATACCTTTTCCCTCACATCCTTGTTAATACTTATTATTATTGTATTCTTGCTAATTGCCATTCTGACTGGAGATGAAATATCAATGTCTTTTGTTGTTGTTGTTTCTTTGTTTTTTGGGGAGTTTTATATTTTTTGGAACCAGGGATTGAACCCAGGGGCACTTAAACACTGAGCAACATCCGCAGACACATGGTCTTGCTGAATTGCTCAGGACCTCACTAATTTGCTGAGGCTGGCTTTGAACTCATGATCCTCCTGCGTCAGCTTCTATAGCTGCTGGGATTACAGGCATGTGTCACCACACCCTGCTTAATGTAGTTGTGATATGCATTTCCCTAATTGCTAGAGATGTTAAATTTTTTTCATGTATTTGTTGGTCATTTGTATTTCTTCTTATCAGAGGTGTCTGTTTAGTTCTTTATTTATTAGCTTTTTGTTTTGGATGTTAAACTTTTGAGTTACTTATATAGTCAAGATACAATGCCCTATCTTCCTCTGTTCTGTAGGCTCTCTCTTTTTTTTATTAATTTTTTAGTTTCCTTTATTTAGTTGTACATGACAATAGAATGCATTCATACATTTTGATAAATAATACATAAATGAAGTATAATTTCTCATTTTTCTGATTGTGCATATTGTAGGATCACATTGGTCATGCAGTCATATAGGTACATGAGGTAATAATGTCTCTTTCACTCTACTATCCTGCCTACCCCCATAACACTTCCCTTCTCTTCACTCCCCTCTACCTAATGTAAAGTAACTCCATTCTTCCCTAGCACTCCCCATTGTTAATTAGCATCTGCATATCATGGAGAACATTCAGCCTTTTGTGTTTTGGAATTAGCTTATTTTTCTTAGCATGATATTCTCCAAATCCATCTATTTATTGGCAAATGCCACAATTTCATTCTTCTTTAAGGCTGAGTAATATTCCATATTATGTATATATACCACATTTTATTAATCCATTCATGGAGTGAAAGGCATTTAGGTTGGTTCCATAGTTTAGCTATTGTGAGTTGAGCTACTATATTGATGTAGCTGCATCACTGAAGTATGCTGATTTTAAGTCCTTTGGGTATAAACCGAGGAGTGGGATAGCTGGGTCAAATTGATGGCTCCATTCCAAGTTTTCTGAGGAATCTCCACACTGCTTTCCATAATGGTTGCACTATTTTTTATTCCCACCAGCAATGTAGGAGTGTACCTTTTTCTCCAAATCCTTGCCAAAATTTATTGTTGCTTGTATTCTTGATAATTGCCATTCTTATTGCTAGAGATGTTGAACATTTTTTCATATATTTGTTGATTGATTGTATATCTTCTGTGAACTAGGCTGTCTCTTGACACTTAACTGTTTCCTTTGCTGTGCAGAAGCATTTTAATTTGATGCCATCCCACTTATTGACTTTTTGGCTTTATTTCTTGTGTTTTAGGATTCTTGTTAAGGAAATTTGTTTCTGTGCCAAGATGCTGGACTGTCAAACTTACATTTTCTTCTAGCTGTTGCAGAATTTCTGGTCTAACTTGTAGGTCTTTTATCCACATTGAGTCAACTTTTGTGCAGGGTGAGAGATAGGGGTCTAGTTTCATTCTTCTACATGTGGATTTCCAGTTTTCCTAACACTATTTGTTGAAATGTTTATTTTTTTGGCATCTTTGCCAGTATCAGATAACTCTTTTTATGCAGTTTTTTCTCTATGTCTTCTGTTGCATTCTATTGGTCTTTATGGGGTTTTTTTGTTTGTTTATTTGTTTTGTTTTTTTTGTGCCAGTAATCATTTTGTTACTATAACACAACACTGTAGTATAATTTGAGGTCTACTATTATGATGCCTCAAGCATCACTTTGTTTGCTAGGATTGCTTTAGCTATTCTGGGTTTCTTATTTTTCCAAATAAATTTTATAGCTGCTTTTTCTAGTTCTGTGAAGACTGTCATTGGTACTTTGTTGGGGGTTGCATTGAATCTGTACAATACTTTTAACAGCATGGCATTTTGATAATATGAATTCTACCTATTTAAGAACATTGGAAATCTTTCCATCTTCTAAATTCTTCAATTTCTCTCTTCAGTGTTCTATAGATTCCATTTTAAAGGTCCTTTAAATCTTTTGTTAGAGTAATTCCCAAATACTTTTTCCTTTTCTCAAGGTTATTGTGAATGGGATAGTTTACCCAATTTCTTTTTCAGCAAATTAATTATTAGAGTATAGGAAAGTCACTGATTTATGAATATTTTTATTGTATCTTTTTACTTCTCTTAATTTATCAGTTCTAGAAGTCTTCTGGTGGAATTTTGGGGTCTTCTCAATATAAGACCATGTCTTCAGCAAACAGATAATTTCAACTCTTCTTTTCCTATTTGTACAAGTTTAACTTCCTTCTCTTGTCTGATTACTCTGGTTTAAGTTTTAAGGACTATGTTGAATAGGAGTAGTAAGAGTGTTCATCCTTCTCTTGTTCCTTTTTTAGATGAAATGATTTCAGTTTTTCTCTGTTTAGTATGTTGCTGGTCTTGGGTTTGTCATGCATAGCATTTATAACGTTGAGGCAAGTTCCTTCTATCCCTAGTTTCTCCAGTGTTTTAAACATGAATGGGTGTTGGATTTTGTCAAATACTTCTTCTGCATCTATTGAGATAATCACATGATTCTTGTCATGTGCTCTATTTATGTGATGAATTACAGTTATTGATTTGTGTTCATTGAACCAAACTTTTATCCATGGAATGAAACCAACCTGATCATGGTGCAATATCTTTTTAAACCATTTTGTATGCAAATTTCCAATATTTTATTAAGAATTTTTTCATTTATGTTCATTAAGGATATTGGCTTGAAGTTTTCTTTCCTTGATGTCTTTCTCTCATTTTGGTATTAGGGTGATACTGGTTTCATAGAATAAATTTGGCAGTGTTTCTTCCTTTTCTATTTCTGTGGAGTAATTTGAGGATGATTGGTACTAGTTTTTCTTTAAAGGTCAGGTAGAACTCGGCTAAGGGTCCTTCTGGTCCTGGGGTTTTTCTTTTCTGGAAGGATTTTGATAGCTGTTTCAATTTCATTATTGGATATTGATCTGTTTAGGTTTTCTGTATCCTCATGGTTCAGTTTGGTAGATCCTGTGTCTCTAGGAGTTTGTCCATAATTTTAAGATTTTCAAGCTTATTGGAATATAAGTTTTCAAAATACTTTCTGATGCATCTCTGGATTTCAGCAGTGTCCATGATATTTCCTTTTTCACTTCTAATTTTATTCAATTAGTCCTTCTCTCTATATATTTTATTTAACTTGACCAAGGTTTTATAAATATTATTGATTCTTTCAAAAAAAAAAACACAACTCTTTATTTCACTGATCCTTTGTATATTTTTATTCTCAATTTCATTGATTTCAGTTCTGATTTTAAATATTTCCTTTCTTCTACTGACTTTGATTTTTTTTTTTCATCTTCTTCTGCTGGGGCCTTGAGGGAATAATGTTAGATTATTTACTTGATATATTTCTAATTTTTAAATGTAGAACTCAGGGCTATAAACTTTCCTTTTAGAACTGCCTTTATACCATCCCAGAGATTTTTTTTTTAATTTTTTATTTACTTATTGATTCACTGAACACAAATGGAGTACAGCTATTGTTTCACTGGTTGTACACAAAGTAGAGTAACACCATCTGTGCGTTCATACATGAACACAGGGCAATGGTATCTGTCACACATTCTGTTATTGTTTTTACCCCCCACCCCGCCCCCACCCCTCCCTAGCATCTTCCTCACACATCCCTCCACCACACATTCCCCCCTCCCCCGCCCCCCCCATTATGCATCATCATTCATTTATCAGTGAGACCATCCGGCCTTTGGATTTTTGGCATTGGCTGATCTCACTTAGCATAACAGTCTCCAACATCATCCATTTACCAACAAATGCCATAATTTTATTTTTCTTTATGGGTGAGTAATATTCCATTGTGTATATATACCCACAGTTTCTTTATCCATTCATCTACTGAAGGGCATCTAGGTTGGTTCCACAATCTAGCTATTGTGAATTGAGCAGCTATGAACATTGATGTGGCTGCATCACTGTAGCAATCTGATTTTAAGTCCTTTGGGTATAGGCCAAGGAGTGGGATAGCAGGGTCAAATGGTGGATCCATTACAAGTTTTCTAAGGAATCTCCACACTGCTTTCCAGAGTGGCTGCACCAACTTGTACTCCCACCAGCAATGGATGAGTGTACCCTTTTCCCCACATCCTCGCCAACACCTTTTGTTGCCTGTGTTCTTAATAATAGACATTCTAATTGGGGTAAGATGAAATCTTAAGGTGGTTTTGATTTGCATTTCTCTTATAACGAGGGATGTTGAACATTTTTTCATAAATCTGTTGATTGCTTGTAGATCTTCCTCTGTAAAGTGTCTGTTCATTTCCTTGGCCCATTTATTGATTGGGTTATTGGTGTTCGTGGTGTAAGATTTTTGAGTACTTGGTAGATTCTGGAGATTAGTGCTCTGTCCGAAGTGTGTGTGGCAAAGATTTTCTCCCACTCTGAAGGCTCTCTCTTCACATTGCTGATGGTTTCCTTTGCTGAGAAGAAGCTTTTTAGTTTGACTCTATCCCAATCATTGATTCATGCTTTTATTTCTTGCGCTTTGGGAGTCATGTTAAGGAAATCTGGTCCTAGGCCAACATGATGAAGATTTGGACCTATTTTCTCTTCTATTAGGTGCAGAGTCTCTAGTCTGATTTCTAGGTCCTTGATCCACTTTGAGTTGAGTTTTGTACAGGGTGAGAGATATGGGTTTAGTTTCATTTTGCTGCATATGGATTTCCAGTTTTCCCAGCACCATTTGTTGAAGAGGCTGTCTTTTCTCCATTGCATGTTTTTGCCTCCTTTGTCAAGTATGAGATACCTGTATTTCGGTGGGTTTGTCTCTGTGTCCTCTATTCTGTACCATTGATCTACCTGTCTATTTTGGTACCAATACCATGCTGTTTTTGTCACTATTGCTCTGTAGTATAGTTGGAGGTCTGGTATTGTGAAACCCCCTGCTTCGCTCTTCTTGCTAAGGAT
>JAJEJO010037611.1:0-11736 GCA_020662805.1 Glaucomys volans
GGTCAGCTTTGCATTGTTTGGACCAAAGGCCTAAAATGAACAACCAACAGGAGGAGGTTCTATTTTGACTGGCAGTTTTAGAGATCTCATTCCATGGGCAGGTCACCCCATTGCTCTGGGTCTGAGATGAGGAAGAACTACCTTGTGGGAAGGAGTGGAAGAGAAAAGCTGCTCAGCTCATGGCAGCCAGGATGCAGAGGATGAGAGTGAGAATGGGAAGGAATCAGAGACAGGTATCTTTCCCAAGGTCATGTCCCAGTGACCTGCTTTCTCCAGCCACACTCCACTGCCTAGTGTTAGAGATTTCCCCTCTTACTCCATTCAAATTGTTAATGCACCAAAGAATAAGTCCACTGGAGAGGTTGCAGCCCTCATGACCCATGACCTTCTAAAATCCCCACCTCTGAGCTTTGCTGCACTGTGGACCATGCTTCCAACAGTGGAGACTTTGTGGAGACATTCCAGGTCCAAACCATGATACCTACCACTGACCTCACAAATCTCATGCACATATTACACAGTGAAATACTTTCTCTTCATCCAAAGAGTCTCCATAAGTCTTATCAATTCCAGCATTGCTCGAAAGTCCAGGCCCACGGTCTCCTCCAAGACTCAAGTCCTCATGAAACTCATAAAGCAAGTGACATGATTTCCAGAGACAACTGCACAGAGCAAGCATTATTATTCCAACTAAAATAGGGGATTGAAAGAAGAAATGGAACCAAAACCAGACCCTACCCAGCTGGGTGAGCCTTAAGGCCTGTAGCCCCAAATCCACATCCTGGACATGTGTTGCTGAGATGTTGGCCCTAAGAGTGTGGTAGCCTGACCCCTGTGCCTCAGGTGGCCTCTCTCAGGTTGGCTCTGCTCAGTTCCTGCAGCTTTTCCCAGCAGACATCCCAGCTTCCTTGCAGCTCTTACTCCCTAGGGTCTCCACTGGAGGTCAGTGTCACTCTCACAGCTTCCTGGGTCACTCTCTCAGAGGCTGCCTGAAGGAATTCTGGCCATGCTACACATTGCCGACCTCCCAGGCTTTCCTGGACATCTCCCTGGAAGGCTCTGCACCCCATAACTTCAACAGTTTTCATTCCTGCCTGCAAAACCAGCACCACATGCATGATGCCAAGACCTGCTGCCAGCAGATCCAGTAGCCTGGCCTCTTGGACCATGGCTGTGTTTGCCTGGTGAGCTGAGTAGGGGGAAATGAACCCTGGGGAATCAGCTCCCTAGGTGGGCTTCTGCAAACAGAGTGTTCAAATGAGTTTTCATTTTCTACCCTGGTACCTGCAATGGGTGGGACCTTGCTGATTCCTGTGCTGCCCCCAGGGCACCTTTCTGTTGTCTCCTTGCAGAGTACTCGAGCTCTCTTCTAGGACTCTTACCTCCTCAACGACCCCAGCTTCCCTGCTCATGGTTGCACGTGTGCTGTTCAGCCAGCCTTCAAGTTTCTCTAATGTCTCCTCTCTGCCCCTGATTGTCCTAGTAAACCTGCTAAACTTGGCAGCAATGCCCACTCCACCACCCGAATCCTGGGCTGCCTTGAAATTTCTTCCACTGAGTCAATTAGTTCCTCATGTGTCAAATCAGCCTCACCCAAAGTCACAGGGCAAGGATGAAAGGCAGACGAGCTCCTTCCCAGAGGGCAGCATGAGTGGCCTCTGATACCTCCCCAGCAGGACCTTGCTCCCTCTAAACCAGGCAACTGCACTCTCTGCTCTGCATTTCTACCAGCACGCTGCCTTCTGGTTCCACTGCAGCTTCCCTTTTAATTTCTGCTTACAGCATGATAATGCTTCTCTAGCCTGCATCGCCAACATTTTCCAAACTCCTCCCAGACCAGTTCAAAAGACTTCTGAACCATTCAGTCATGTTACTCACACTAACAACCCACTTCGAATAACCAGCTTTGGGTTAACCAGCTTTGGTCAGCTTTGCATCAGTGGGACGAAGATGCCTAACAAGATGAGTTGAAGAAGGAAAGTTTATTTTGGCTCACAGTGTCAGAGGTCCAGTCCATGGTCCATATTCCCCATTTTCTGGTGCCTGGTGTGAGGCAGAACAATGAGATAGGAAGGTGTGGCAGATGAAGGCTGCTCAGCTCAGGGCAGCCAGGACACAGAGGAGGAGCAGCAGGAATGAGTCTGGGTGTGAGCACCTCTGCCTTTCACTGCACAAGAATGTCCTCAAGGATCAGCTACTCACCTTCCTTGTAGCCCCCTGCACCCTCCCGCACCCTCCTTGGTCTAAAGAGAAGAGGTAGACAGAGCTGCTTCCCCTGAGGCCTGTGCAGTGAGATTCCTGTCAGGTCTCTCCTGCCTCCAGGTGCCACCTATCGTCTTTGGCATGTTGCCTCTTCCTCTGCCTCTGATGCCCATTATATAATCTCTGCTCCAGCCATCACACCACCTTCTCTTCTGGCTCTGGAACAACTTTGCAATTACAAGGATGCTCAGGATTCTATTGAGTCTGCCCTGATGGTCCTGGAGAATATCATATGTTCTCAGGAAAGTTGATTTAATATTATGTACAGGTCCCTGTTGCCTTTTAATTTCACAGAGACATAGTCCCTGGGGCCAGAATGTGGACACCTGGGCAAGCATGAACCTGCAGCCTGGGTCCTGTCTCCTGCTGGCCTCACTCCTCCCAGTCGGTCAGTCTCAGGCATGTGTGGGAACCTCGTGTTCATCATCTGCCTTAGCAAGGAAGTGTGCGACCTCTCCTGCTGCCCGGCTGCTGCCCTTACAGGTTTGCTCTCAGTGTATTTTGCTCTCAGTGTAGACTGCATACCATTAAACACACTCTGTTTATTTTTTTTTTTCCTGGAGCCCTTTAAAATCTATCCAGTAGTGTTAGAGTTTGGATATGATGTATCCCCCAAAGCATCTGTTAATGTAGGAATGTTCAGAGGTGACATGGATCAGGTTCTGAGATCTGTAAACTAATCGGTGGATTAATCCAATTGATGGAAAAATAATTTGTAAAGGCTACTCGTCTGGATGGGACTGTGGGCAGGAAGGGCTTGGCTGGGGCAGGGGGTGCCCTGTGGCATGTCTGGTGTTACGGTCTGGATATGAGTGTCCCCCAAATCTCACACATGAGGCCATGCAGGAAGGTTCAGAGGAGAAGTGATTGGGTTGTGAGAGCCTTGACCCAGTCAGTGAGTGAATCCCTGATGGGACTATTTGAAGTGCTGGGGTGTGGCTGGAGGAGGCGGGATTAGGGTGTGGCTGTGGGTTATGTATGGTATCTGGAGAGTGAGCCTTCCTCTGCTTCCTGATCACCCTGTCAGCTGCTTCCCTCTTCCACTCTCTCCTGCCATGAGGTTCAGCCTCACCAGGAGCCCCAAGGAATGGAGCCAGGCTTCTACGAACTGGGATTTCTGAAACCATCAGCCCTCAGGTAAACCTTTCCTCCTCTCTCACTGTGCTGGTCAGATCATTGAGTCACAGCAGTGAGAAAGCTAAGACATCTGGGAGTTGCACATCTTGCCCCTTGAACCCCTTCTCTGTCTGTCTCTCTCTTCCTCCTGGAAACCACCAGGTGAGCACATGTCCACCATGATGCTCTGCCCCACTCCAGGTGCAGAGCAGTGGACCTTGGGCTGAACCTCTGCAATGGTGAGCTAAAAATAGCCTTGCCTCCTCAGTGTGGCTCTGCTCCACTGTCTTGCTCAGTGGCAAAGGCTGACAGAGGCACTGCTTCCTCCCTCTGGACTCAAGCCTGGTGTCCTCCAGGGAGGCACAGGTGCTCATCCCCACAGTGAGGTGATGCTCCCTTGGTCCTTCTACAGAGCAAGAAGTTTTTCCTTCCTGAAGGACTTTGCTCTTGAAGTTTTCCTTCTTTTCTAACTTTCGTGTCATTGTGGCTCCATTTTGTGGTTTTGTGAAATTCAGAAAGAAACTGATGCCCACAAGTGTGCCACAATTTCTTGTCTTGCATTGGATCTCCCTTTGCTATGTGGATTTGCTTTAAAGGGGCACCAGGTGGGTCTGTCCTCGTGATCCTGTTTCACTTTGTTTTTCTTCAGGCTTCCTCTGTGCCTTCCTCTGCTGCTCTGTCCTCTCTCCTACCTCTTGCACCCAGCTGGTCCTGGAAGCACTCTCTCCCTTGATCTTCCCACTCTTTGCCTCACCTCCACCTTGCCCTCCTGGTCATCCATCCTCTCTGTGGTCTCCCATTCAGCTGTCTCTCTTCTGATTTCTCTTGTCTCACAGTGTGGCTATTCTGTAACCCTCCCTTTGCTTTTCTGTCCCACTCTCATCCTCTGAATGACTGCAGTCCTAGCATGTTTTAAATACCTCTGTCTCATCCTTCTGTGGAGTGGGTGAGAGTGGACCAGAGTAATGCACAGTCTCAGAGCAGCTCCCCAAGGGTGAGCCAAACCCATAATTCCACAGCAGCTGCAGAGCTGGGAAGAGTGAAAACCCTTCCCCTGAGCCTGGTGATGGAGTTCTGGAGAGGAGCCCAGCTGTCACTGGGATGGGGAGCTGAGACTGTCTACAGTGTGAAGTAATCTGCTGATAATGTTTCACCACTCCCACATCCAGAAACAGCCGGAGGAGAGGCTGAAATATTGCACACACCTCCCCAAAGCCCAGGGTCCAGTCTCTCAGGAGGTCTGTGGCCAGGCTGTTCAGGAAGGAAGGAGGGGAACTCACAGAGACCCTGATAGGTTGACCATGAAATCTGAAACCCCAGAAAGAAAGGACTGTGTCCCCAAAGCTCCAGGAAGAACAGCAAACAAATGCAGGTGCTCAGAAGATGGAGGAGCCCCCAGGCAGACACCCTCCCCTCCACAGACCACCTCACAGCAGCCCCAGGATGGCTGCCTGGATAGCCAAGGGTGGTTTCACAGCAGGTTTGTTCCTTTACTTCCTGACTCCTCCACCTATTCAGGAACAGGACTTCCTCTTCCCACTGGATTGGTTGAATTTTTTCAAACATGTTCAGTGAGCTTTTTAAAGTTTATTAGTGTATGTTCTGAAGTGCTGGCAGTACTGAGGCTTAGTATCACCTCTCAGAGTGATGCTCGAGCCCAGACATGAGTTGGCATAGAATGGGAGCACTGACCCTTAAAACTCATCCATCCAAGGCACTGAGTAAAGGGACAGCATCTCACTGATAAGTCCAGTGACTAACAGGTGAAGAGATCAACCCCCAGCAGTTGGGCATAAATGCCAACCATTTGAAAAAGCAAGGGAATAAACCATTTCCAAAGTTCATAACAATTCAGCACCTGGTGCTGTGGACACTACAGCTGAGGAAACCCCAGATGAAGATTTATAGTGTTAATGGTTAAAGCAATCAATCAACTAAAAGGATCTAAGAAAGGAACTAAGAAAGAAAACACAGTAGAGAAAGAAGAGTTCAATAAAGATTAGAAATTCTGAAGAGGAACCAAGCCAAAATCAAGGATCTTGATGAAGTGATACATCATATTATAATTCAGATAAAGGCATTGCCAATAGATTAGATGGAAAACAGATATCAGGACTGGAAGACAAAATATAAAATTTGAAAATAAACCAGCAATAAATAAAAGATAGGAGACCATGAATAGAATATTGAGGAAATCTAGACAACATTAGGAGACACAAATTGAGGATCATTGGTATTGATAAAGGTACCAAAATACAAACTAAGGGCATGCCTGACTTTTTAAGAAGATATCAGAAAAATTTTCAAACTTGGGAAATAAGAAATCCAGGTTGAGAAGAATGTGGAACGCCTAGGAAAACAAGATCATAAAAGATCATCTCCATAACACAATCATCCTTAAAACATTCTAATGTACAGAATAATTGTAGAATCTTAAAAGTCTCAAGAGAAAACCAGTAGGTCTTCTTTTGAGGGAAGTCAATCCAAATTAGTCCTGAATTTTCAAGACAGACTCTAAAAGCCAGGAGGACTTGGACCATAAGTTCAAAGTGCTGAGGGAAAGTAATTGCGAGTCAAGATAGCAATATTCAGCCAAGGCATCCTTCAGGATTAAAGAAGAAATAAAACCTTCCAACATAAGCATAAACTAAAAGAAATCATGACTACAAATTTAGCACTACAGAATATACTTAGATACATATTTCAACAGAAAGAAATAAAAGCAACATAGACTCAGTGAATGAGTGAATATCCTTAGAAGAATACCTAATGTCAACAATCAAATTTAAAATAAACACTTGCAATGAATCAAAATGACAGGAAATGATAATCATCTCTGCATAATAAAAATCAACGCAAGTGGTCTCAACTCTCCAATTTAAAGGCTTAACCTGGGAAAGTGGATAAAAAAAACCCAGCTAAATGTCATTTAGAGGAGACTCACCTTACCAACATAGACACCCCCAGGCTGCAAGTGAAATCACTGGAAACAATGTACCATGAAAATGTGGACCAAGAGCAAGCCACAGTAGGTAGCTCACACCCCACAATGCAGACTTCAAGCTAAAACTAATCAGAAGAGACAAAGAGGATCACTTCCTACTGACAAAGTATCCAACATGGAGGTATAATGAATTTTCTTAAAACAGAATATATATTGATTGTATTTAGGCCACAAAATGTTGGTGCACCCACTTCCATAAAACAAACACCCCACACAATACCAATCTTCCTCATATTATTCTCTGAAAATGGAAATTGGAACATT
Source organism: Glaucomys volans (assembly GCA_020662805.1). Classification (NCBI taxonomy): domain Eukaryota; kingdom Metazoa; phylum Chordata; class Mammalia; order Rodentia; family Sciuridae; genus Glaucomys; species Glaucomys volans. Next base: position 6,647 of record JAJEJO010037611.1, read on the forward strand.
CTGAAATTTGTTTTATGGAACCAGTAACATCCTGATACCAAAAGTAGATAAGGACAGGAACACTGCAGACCAATATTCCTGATGGGATGAATGGAAGAATACTTATTAAAACTTGAGTCATTCACCTTCAGAAACACTTGAAGAAGAAGATCACACATCATAATCAAATTTGTTTCATTTTGTTGATGATGCAAGTTGGTTCACATATGCAAATCAATAAACAAGTAATCACACAAATAGAATTAAGGACAAAAATCACATGATCATATCATAGTTGTAGATAAAGACAGACAGCAGAGCATTCATGTTAAAAACAGGGAAGAAACCAGTGATGGAAGGAATTTCCCAGAGCACCACAAAGGCTAGGTATGACAGCTTCATCCTGAATGGGAAAACCCAAAAGCATTGCCTATCAGTTCAGGAGCAGGAAAAGTTATCCACTCTCATCACTTCTACTCAATGTTTATCTTTAAATTTTAGCCAGAGCAATTATGTATGATAAGGAAATTAAAGAGCTACAAATAGAGAAAGGAGAAGATAAATTATTTCTGTTTGAGATGACACTTACTTACTCTGCCATAAGATTTCTGGAGTTCATAAAAAGCAAAGTAGCAGGATTTGATATCACCATGTCAAATGTGATATCTTTGGCCAGGAACCATGATGTACCATGTTATCCCAGCACCTTGGGAGGCTGAGGCAGGAGGCTCAGGACTTCAAAACCAGCCTCAACAACTAAGAGAGTCACTAAACAACTCACCAACACCCAGTCTCTAAATAAAGTCTAAAAAGGGCTGGAGATGTGGCTCAGTGGTTTAGTGCCCCTCGTTCAATCTCCAGTACAAAAAAAAAAAAAAAAAAAAACAACAACAAAAAAGTACTATCTTTAAAAATCATGTACTGTATGTAAGGAAATATATCACAGGGAATTTCACCTTTATGTATAAGTAAAAATAACCAATCAAGAGTAAAGGAATAAATAAAGGACAGCTGGGGGAGTGGGACCATGATCTGAAATCAAGTTCCATGCATGTATGCCTTTGTCAGGATAAACCCCACCATTATGAATAATTATATAGCTCTAATATTAAAAAAGGAGAGTAATCACTTCTCCATACACCAAAACTATCTACTGAGAAAGACTTCTTTCACAATAGCCTCAAAAATATTAAAGACCTGGGGAAAAATTCTAACTAACATGTGAAAGACCTCTACAGTGAACATAATAGAATACTAAAAAAGAAACCAGAGAAGATATTAGAAGATGGAAAGATCTGCCATATAGTAGACAGGAATAATTCATGCTGTTAAAGGACCCTATTATGAAAGGCAATCTAGAGATTCAGTGAAATTCCCACAAAAATTTCAATGATATTTTTTCACATATCGAGAGCATGAGAGAGAGAGAGAGAGAGAGAGAGAGAGAGAGAGAGAGAGAGAGAGAATCTACATAATGGGAGAGGACCTCAGGTTAGATAAAGATCTCAAAAATATGTTTAACATCTTTAGCAATCAGGGAAATGCAAATTAAAACTGCACTGAGATTTATCTTTCCCCAGTTAGAATAGAAATCAACAACAATATTATTGGTAATAACTGCTGACAAGGATGTGTGTGAAGGAAACCTGTGTGCACGTGGCTGGGACTTCAGATTGGAGCAAACATTGTGGAGTCCATGTGGAGAGTCCTCAGAACACCAGGGCAGAACCACCTGGTGGCCCAGTTATTTCACTCCTTGGTATTTATTCAAATGAACTAAAATCAGCACGCCATCATGAGAGATGTGTTCCAATGTTTATAGCTGCACAGCTCACAGTGGCCGAGTTGTGGAATCAGCCCAGGTGTCCTTCAGCAGATGAAGGATGAAAAGCATGAGGTGTGTGTACACAGTGATGTGGATTCAGCCATAAAGAGGAATGAAATCATTGCCTTTGCTGGTGACTGGATGGAACTGGAGACCATCATGCTAAGTGAGATGAGCCAGACTCTGAAATTAAGGGTCTTGTAATTTCTCTCATGTATGGAAGCTGAGAGAATAGAGGAATTTAAAAAATGTATAAATGCATTGTATTGTCATATAAAACTAATTATAACAAATTATAAAATTAATAAAAAATAAATTGATATAAAAACGTCCTCACACACAAAAAAAGATTTTATGAGCCAAGTAGATAAAGGGGAGTGATAGGAATGAGGGAAGACAAGATCAGGGCCTGAAGATCAGAGCGACCTGAGTATGTTCTGTGCATGCACAAAAATATGACCAGGAATCCCTGAATCCCTCTTTTGTGCACAATCAGAATGCACCAAGGAAAAGTATGTAAATAAAAAGAAGAAATGTTTTAAAACATCATTTTGGAAACAAATAGAACACTGTAACCTTCAGCAATCAAAACCAGCAAATCCTGGAGATGCCTCCTCACTGGTGAGGGTGTTGAGCTACTCTGCCAAGTTGGCGTGTGGTGTGTGCCCAGACCTACTCCACCATGGCCAAGGTGTCCTTTAAGATCACGCTGACCTCAGACCCGTGGCTGCCATATAAATACTTAGTGCTCCTGAGAGCACACCTTTCACAGCAGTCTTAAACTTTGCAGCAGAAGAATTTAAAGTTCCTGGAGCAACAAGGGCAGTTATTACCAGTGATGGAATAGGAATCAGTCCTGCACAGCCTGCTGGAGATGCTTCTCTAAAGCACAGTTCAGAGCTTCACATTATTCCTGGAGATCATGTTGAAGGTGTTCATATCTGCTACCTGGAACATACAGTTACTTTTCAGAATAGATATTGGTAATTTTTGTTTTAAACGTGAAGTGAGACATTTAATGTACTATGAAAGCACCAGAAGTTAATGGAACAATGAAAGGTGGGCTCTCTGGCCCCTTCTTTGTTCATGATGGTCGTGTGCAGAGGGAGTGCTTGTGAGTAGAGGGACCACCACCACAGAAGGTCATGGGGTTGCTGACAGCCACCTCACAGCACAGGTAGGGAGCTCATTTCTGAAAAATGGATTATCCAACTGTGTTTTTTACCTGGAGGATGATTCTGAAAATTTTTTCTGAGAACATTTAGAAATTAAAGCTTTCTGAATCTTACATATATGTATTGGAGGTAAAATGTAAAAGGATCTGAGTCATAGATGGCAGTTTGCTGGACAGCATCTGACTTACAGGCTCATAGTTTGATTCTTAAGTGTCTAGTGTGTGATGATGATAATAGACCTAACAGTGATGGTTAGCTCTCTTGACTTTATCATGTAGCTTTTGTACATTTCAAACTTCATGTTTCATATAATTTAGTTTAGTACCAGAGAAATAAAAATGTTATTTTTGGTCTAAACTTTATGTATATAAATTCACATCCCACAGCAAATAAGTTTTAACAGTCATCTTACAGAATCCAGTACATGTAACAGTGGGAATGGACAACGCAGTACCAGCATCCTTTACCGTGTTATGCATTCCTTTATCAATCTGGTTCAGTACAACTGTGGAGAGAGAAGTCCTCTAGAAACCATTGTCCTTTGGAGGATAATATGTCTGAATAACCTTTAGGAGGAGAGTATTGTTAGAGAGGAACTATGAAGATTACAACAAAGTTTAAAGACACCAATTGAAAATTTCAATGTATTACAATTATTGAAGACCTGACTTAAAGAAGAGCTAGTAGTTTTCACCCAAATGGATAAGAAACCAAGTAAGGGAAGAAGGGACAGCCTGGTTGACCAGGCTCTTGTGAGGAGGAGAGCAACAAGTACACAGCGAAGAGGAACAAAACTGTCACAAAATGTCACAGAAAGAGCCAGCTGGTGGGGCAGAGCTGCAGAGAATATGATGGAGAAAACAAAGAAAATCACAATACTAGACCTGTCTTAAGAAGCAGAAGGCATTTAGAGAAAGGGCCTTGTCAACATATAGACTTCAAAGTACCCCTTATGATAATTCAGATAATATAATAAATGATTTTACTTGTCCTTGCAGAGGAAATCAGTGTCTGTACATCTTGAAAGACGAAATCAAGGTTTTTAGTGATTCAGAGTCATTTCCTGACCTGCTGTGATTTAAATGATGAGCCCCTGGACTCAGGCTTCCATGTGAGAGTCTGTCTAGAGCTGGAGGTGGAGTACCTTTCAGTAAGTACTTGATGAATTGTCCATGAATTAAGTCTGAGGCCACTGACAGAGCCAGCCTGCAACACCCATAGTCCATGCAGAGCTGACCACTCTCCCTCCTGGGTGGTTGCCCAGGGAGCCCCGTTCTCTGCAGACCTTGCTCAGGTCACCCCTGTCCACAGGCCATTCTCAGATGCATGAGGAGTGGGTGTCCTCACAGGTTTGGAGCCAGGTGTGGGGTGTGTGTGTCACAGACCCTCACCATGAGGGACAGACAGCTCACATACCTAAAGCTCACTCTGAATATACACATGTCTGTCAGTTTTGATGAACTTTAGGGTTTCCTCTCACCTTTTATCAGTTCAGTTCATGGACACTTTGGTTGATAATTCCTTGGTGTACATTCTGTGCTGTGATGGCTGGAGGTTCAGCAGCCTACCTGTTCTCTACAACTGGAGGCCAGTACAGACCCTCCTTAATTTCCTACAAACATTTACAAAGGTTCCAGGGTAAGAAGGTTGTGACACTATGGGGGCTACAGTGTGTATTGTGACCTGATCCACCACAGGAAGGACACAGCATAGACTGGGATTGGTAAGGGGTCATGGGAAGGAGACAGGAGGAAAACCTGAACATGGAGGGGGTAAGACATGGCATAACAGTCCATGATGTTCACCTGGGCATGGAGGAGCTCCCCTATAAATCAGGTACTCAGGAAGCTGAAGCAAGAGGACAAAAAGTTCAAGTCCAGCCTCGGAATCTGGGTAGAAACTGTTTCATAGTAAGACACAATCAGGGGTGGTATGGGACTCAGGGTAGAGCACCCTGTGTTCAATCCCTGGTACTGGAAAGAAAAGTTTATCAAGCTCACATTAAAGGCAGAGTATGGGAAATGTGGTTAAAACACATAAACAAACAAACAACCTTCATCAGGAAATATTGTGAGTGTCCAGTGCTGATGAGGGAACCTCAGAGAGGCCTG